>JAUMHQ010000070.1:15330214-15343456 GCA_032361165.1 Enteromius paludinosus
ATTTTTACACGAGTGCCTAAAACTTTGAACAGTACTGTAGCTTTCCAGGTAGGTTTTTTGAAGCATCTTGGAGACGTTTAAACTGATATTTCCAACTGACACGCTACCGCAAAAGATCGAAATAACCGACTTGAAACCATTTTTTGTTGGTGAAAATACTAGTATGTATATATATATACACACACACACAACATTTTCATTTATCACAGTTATATGAGTATTTAATATTTAAATGTATTTTAAATATATTTTCTAAATTTAAAATGATATCTATATATCTGCTTACCACTTCAAATAAAAATAACATTTGGGAATTTTAAGGAAATCCTCAGTACAGTTCTGAATAGCACTTAAACCAGGTTACCATGAAAATGTTTGAAGGCATTGCCCAAATCTTTCAACCAGCACCACCATTTGAGTCTCCAGTTAGTAGACATATCGTATCCTGAAGATTACTTCACGTTGACTACACATCTGCTTTGGTCTGTAACTTCATTGTTGGATTTCGAGGGGACAAGGAACGATGTTGATGCTCGCCTGACAAGACCGGTCATTATTTGTGCGACGCAGACAATTTATGCTGCCTAACAATAGACCCACAAGCCCCTCACTATCTCTAAAGCGAATGGTTGGTGGAGGATCTAATTTTCTGCTTGTCTGAATATGAATATGACTTACGTCTGCCCCAATCCACACCCCACCACCGCACTTCCCTCCCTTTCTCTATCTTCCTCGCTCACTTGTTTCGTCTTCCATGCTTTGTGAGTTGCCTGGCACTGACTGTAAAGATACCACCCACACGACGAGACCATCAAACTTTCATTACGCCTAAGTGCAGTTAATTTCAAGGGAAGCATATGAAGCAAAGAAAATGCAACAATTTATCGAAAGACTATCTTGAGCTCGCTCAGCCCCTGTGATGAAGAGAATTGAGTGTCCAATGGACTGCTGTCAGGTAAATCAGGATAAATAACCAAAACGCATAGTTTGAGTTAGACTTAGTCTGATGTTTAAAACCCAATTTATCATTATTTGTGAGGATTTTAAATCATAATGGCACGATACTATAACCTTCACGTCAGATTGCATCAGAAGCCTCATATCAGTCTATTGGCTTCTGGGTAGAAAAATGAAATTCAGTTGTTTTCACTCACATTTTTCGAGAAATAGACTCAAGCGCCCAGCTATCCTCCGTGTCACATTTTTACACTTTTTCCTGCTTGACAGCTTCTGGCTACTTTATTTGTTTCACGGCACGTCAGACTCTCTTCCCGAAAGACAGAACTCATACTGTTGTCGGCTGTAAAGCTAAATTAGAGAGCTGGCAAATTTCTGCAGCATCTCCTGACGTACAGGGCAGCAGTTGGATGCGAGTGCAGGCATTGATTGAAATTCCAGCATCTTGGTTTTTTTTTTTTTTTCAAAGGCTGGTTTGTTGTGTTTTGATCAGTGCTGCTTATTAGGAGCCCAAAGTGGCAGGGCTCCCTCTCAGCCCTGTCATTATTACATGGAAAGAGAGACAGACTAAGCATCAGGACGAAGCCAAGTCTCAATTGAGCTTGCAGGTTCACTCGAGCGACAGCCTTAACATTCTCATTTTGGTGCCTGTCCATTGACTTTAAACGCAGCTCTGATCTCATCTTCAGTGCTGTTTTTCTTCTCTAGTGAAAAGTTTGTTGTTTGAAGATTTTTTAGATATTGTCTATTTTGATTCTTTGTTTACTCCAGCTCCCCATTTGTGCTGGAATATGGATAAAACACCAAGCGAGGGACAGAAAGGAGACTTGCTTCCAGAAGTGGGTGGTAATGGAAACAGCGTTGTTGAATCGTATCGCACTCGGTTTCAATTTCTCCCTCTACGGTGCAGCGAGACAAGAATGAAATGAAATCATGGTGGCGACGGTTGCCCTTGCTGTTTCTCACCTTTCCTCATCCAAGCACTCCGCCGCTGCTCTATTTCTCCAATAAAAAGAGCTCTTTTTTTCACGTTGGAAACAAATCCATCACTTGCAGCTTTGCGCCGTTAAATCAGTAGAATTTGAGGGCTGGCCACCAGGGAGAGCGAAGCGTCTGGGTAGCTCTCGTTCTGAAAGGTTGCATTAAAGCCACCGTCTGTAGTTGTTGAAACGTTGCCACCGTAACCCGAAGAATTGTCTCTCCGGCTGAAAGCGAAGCTTCAGAGCTTGTGATGAAACAAGCATGAAAGCATGTAGCATCACAGTGAAAACATATGCCATGTTGTTATACTGTATTGTACGTTTTAGTTGTTCCAGTGTGTTTAGATGATGTTTGTAAGATTCTCATGAAAGTAAATATCGTTATTCTGCAGACAAACGCTATGGTTTGAGTACGAACACAGCAGTGAATTGGGTGCGCTTGCATCATCCGTGGATGTGCCGCAGGAAGGAGATTATTTCATGCTGTGGTTTGCTTTGGTATTTAGGCGGAGAGATTGAAGAGAGAAAGTTAGAGACGATTTGAGAAAGAGGCTCTCACTGATATAGACTCAAGGCAGTTTCTAATTAATTTTCTATGCTTCCCCTTTCGTCTGCATTTGTTTTGTTCCTCTTGAAGGCAAGAGGCTTTTGGACCATATTTGTTTTGTTTAAATATTATGCATTGGTCTCATACCAAAGAACCACTAGCTAAAGTAATCTCTTATTGAAATTGATGTCTAAATATACTACACTTAAAATGATGTGATGCAGCGGTTACAGACTGGAAAAGTTGTAAGTTCAAGCCCTGAAATGTTACTCCACATGGACTGTGTCTTTTTAAATTGAGTTCTTTGTAAGTTGTGCAATATATTTATAGTTTATGGAAGCTCATTTCTGCCACTGAATTAAAAACGGAGGGAAAAGTATTTAAAATTGCAACTGCAAAAGACAGAATTGCAAAATATATGATGCAACTCTGAGAGTGTGAAAAGTAGGAATTGTCTGGAATCTGGAAGCAAAACTAAAATTGCAGTTGTAAGCAATTACCTTTTTTTTTTTTTTACCCATACCTATCCAATTTTGTGATTTCAAATATAAACTTTCATAAATAAAGTAAGTTCTGGGGATTAAAGAACGTACTTGCTGTTATTCTTGAAGATGATAATGAGAAATCCAGCATGTGAAGCCAATATAATTGTAATAAAATGAAGAGGAATAAAAGGCACATAGAACTTTCCACACTTATTAAATGACTTTTGTTTATTTAGATGCTGATAAAAGTGTCACAGCAACCAAGGAGAGCAACACCAGCAACAGCACTAAAGGTAAAAACAAAACCGTTTTTTGGCCTTTTGATCATTTCATGGTTTAAATTCAAATTCATGGCTTATTATTTTATATTTCATACAGATGAAAGCAGAGTGTTTGTGCATTTCCACATGCAAATAAGCTTTTAGCTACTTTATTTATAGGAAATTTACAGCAACAGGATCAGACTGGATCTCTCGTCACCCAGTAATTTTTGAGCATGTGCATGAAGCACTAGGTCACGACTCCAATTCAAATGCACTTTTTATTATTTATGGAGAAGGAAGAGCGTGTCTGGATGCATATTTAAATTCGAAAATTAGATTTTAAAATCAGAACCTTTTGCCACTTTTTTTCTATTCATAAGACTGTTGAGAGACACAAGGAAGGGAACAGGTTCGTAAAAGTTGCATTTGCTCAAGTAAACTCAAATGCATGCTTTATTATTTACACAGAAGAAAGTAGAAAGAAGAGTGCGTTTGGATGTATCTTCAAATGCATGCACAGGTGTATCTAGTCATCCTGAACTCTGCAGTCTCATGTTCTTCTCTTGAAGCCTCTGTTGCCTCGGGCATAGCCTTTAGCATCTGCTGCATTTATTTCAGCTGAGAAAGCCAGTAGCCAATGAGATGTCACCCAGTGGCATCAAACTTTTAATTCCTCTGCTCAGCTGTGATCTTGAGTCATTCATTGCCTTCTTCCCTTGTTTTCTCTGTGTCTTTCCTTAATATGCATCTAGATGATGTGAAACCCCAGGATAAGAGCTCACAAGAGCCCGAAGCAACTCCACCAGACACCAGACCAAATTCTGAAGGTAAAATCAATAAAAGCTGCGAATAAAACAGTGAAACACGTTCTAATCCCCTGTAAATATCCCCGTCTCTCTCATTGTCCTTCTCGTTGAGCTAAAATCTCCCAACTTTTTTCTGCCTTGCGTGCTTTACCCGCAATTCCTTCACTTCCTTTCTCTCTCATTCACTTCCTCTCTGCTGATCTGGAACTGCGGAGTGACCCTGATTTTTCAGAGTAAACGTGTTGGCATGCCTCCTTAAATTGAGTTTGATGAATTACCTGCATGCCCACCTCACGGACATTAATAAATCAAACACAAAGCGTGTGTGATCGGAGCGCAGAGATGACACAGTGCGAGAAAGCTGATAAATCATGTGTGATAAGAGTTTTGCTGCGCTGTCATTTCGGGAACCCCGGGGTCAGCTTCCCTCTTAGGGCCGCACATACAAACTCCCAGCATGCCATTTATATTCATTCCCTTTGCGTTTGACAGGAAGTAATTTAGTACAGCATCTTTACGTGTGTATCTGTACAAACACAGGTATACAGGTAGAGTTTAGTTTAAAGTCATTTATTTAACGTGGGTGATGAAAGGTTCATATTTTGGTTTTGGAAGTTCCCAACAACAGGTTGACATACATGATATACACAAAAGTGAACGTGATAGTTGGAAATGCAATTTGGGGGGGTGACAAAGAAAAGGTAAATAGGCTCATTGTTGCTCACCAAACTGTCAGCCGTGTGCATTAGGTTTAACCGTTTGTTTGGTAACATGTATGCTTAATTCTGCTTTCGTGTTTGTTTTCTTCAAGACGGCCAAGGCGATAAAAACTCACAGGAATGAGACGACAATCAGCCTCATAGGAACGAGTGCCGGCAAACTGTGTGAAGGCAAACATCACACCAATTTTGTCCCACGCCAGGGAGTCGCCCACAAACACTGGGAAAAGAGTTGACCCCCCACTTCATTCACCATCTTTCCTTCTATTCAACCTGTATTTCCTTTCCGCTTCCTCATATTGATAATAAATCAGATATATAGCTATATAAAAAGGATCAAATGAGAGTTTGAACATATCAGAGAGAGAGTGCAGGGATTGTGGAGCTGGAGGAGGACTGCTATACCTCACTGACATGCTGCTTGATCAATAGTTTTTAGCATTTTTTTGTTCTCAGTATTATAGCATCTTGGTGCTGGTTTAAATTAGCTAGATTGCTCAAAACACATCGTCCTGTCGCTTTTAGTTACGCGCTGATTTGTAATACTTCTGACAAAGAGTAAAGCCAAGGCTAAATTTTCAATCCTGCAGAGCACTCGTAATGCAAGTTTCAGACCAAATATGATTGGATTCCACAGGCCTGTCCACCGATTAAGATTTCTTTCAGGTGAAAAACACTACAATGGCTATAAATGTCTGTTTGTGCGTGAGTGAATATGCGTATATATACTGATGATGTCACTTTAAAGAGGTTTTTGCTTTGTGTTTGAGCTTCAGAACCAAGTCAGGTCAAACGAGGAGAGCATCGCTTGATTCTAACCTCCTATCGAGTGGTGGCATTCCTCCCTTCTGCACGCTATATAACAGAGGCGTTCGTGCACTCCTCTGCTTTGAAACGACACGTCACGCTCGCAGAACCCCCCTTTAATCTCTCCAACGAGCACTGATCATGTTTCATCTTCAAAGCTGCTCTGACTACTGCGAATGCCTGTTAAAAAAAAAAATTAAAAAAAGGAAAACCTGTTGTGTCACACTGACGTGGCCGTTTTTGACGAGTGCGCTAACAAATTAATTCCCTCAAGTGTATCTAGATGCATGCCAGCATTGTTTCAAATGTTTTATTTACAGTCCCTCTCTCGGTCTCCCTCCCTTTCACATGCATAAACAGATCTTAGTTGCAAGCTCTCAATATTTTTACTAGATTGTCTCAGCATCTCTAAAAAAAAAAATATAAAAATAAAAAAATCTGCCTTATTTCATGAAATAAGTAGTACATAATCACAAACTGGTGATGGCTAAAATAAAAGGCAAATAGCAAGTGTGTGGCTTTGAATGAATTAAATTAAATGCTACTGCAGATGATGAGTGATGATGCATTTCTTTCTTTAAACACACAAAATGATTTGATGTCTTTTTGTTTGGTTTTTGATTTGGTTGTTTGGTTATCTTGCATATGATTTTTCTGGTTGATGATGTTTCAAAAAATGTATTCAAAAGGTTGATTTACTCCTTTAAGTGGTGCCATACTGTATATCAGATGAAATTCTGCCTTCATCCTTTGATGTTTGCTTTGCTATAAAACAACTATGAATAAAGTTATAAAGTTGTTTCCCTGGGCATGATGTCTGTGTGGTTTATGGTTGCACCATATCCAGAAGGTAATTTGTATTCGCAGAATTATTATCGGTACATTGTCACATGCTTGTAAGCTATTCATATGCCAGAGATTTTTCTATAATAATTCCATGTGCCTGCAGCATTCTCTTTATAACTTCACTTATTGGATAAAATCATTTTTGCGATTGAAAACTTTGGATATAGAAATTAATTCATTTCAATGACAAAAATTATACAGAGACTGAAATCTTACCCCCTTAGTCGCTGTTGCTATGTCTCACAAGCCATGCCACTCCCACATCGTGTTCTCACACATTGAAATGTTATCTTCTTTTTTTTTTTTTTAAGAAATTCAAACAATAATACCATGTTGTGGCCCTACTGTATAATGTGTTGTGACAGATCACTAAAGCACCTTATTTCAAGCAGCACATAAACAGATCAGCTTTGTATATGAACTTAATCCACAAAATTAACAAGAATGAACATCAGAAGGTGTCTTGTTTTAACTTCAGGATCTCATGAAAGAGCATATAAATAGTCAGTGATGGGCAGTAGCGTCACTACAAGTAGTAACGCTACTAGTCTAGCATGTTGGTAGCGTTTTACCTTTTCAGTAGCGAAGCTCTTTTATTGGCCAAGTAGTGCGGTAGCGTCCACACAAGCTAACGTTATATTTTCCCGAGCATTTCTGACGGTTAAGCACCTATCGGAAATACAAATGCTACGGATCACTGATCCTAGATCAGTATATGAAGCCACCACCATACACGCGTTATTGTCAGTGACTTCTTACTGCGGTTGGCAATGAGCTTTTTGGTGTTAGCGCCACCTTTTGCACCGGACGCGTGACATGCTCGGGCGAACACTTTTTGGAAAGATGGCAGAGGACGGAGAGGAATTGATCCCGAGGGGGTAGTCACCGTGGCCGTACCTCGAGAAGCTCATGACACTGAGACAATGGTCTGTTTTTTGCCATGTTGGTACTGTTTGGAGTAGTTTATAATTCTACTAATATGGTTTGTCCTGTGGTTTAAGCTGCACTGAGTTACACATATACATGCATTCCGATTACAATACATACACACTCTCGACACCTTTTGTTATTTGTTATTATGTTAATGTATGATTGTTAAATAAATAATTGCACAGTTATATGCATGCCTATCTGTTTGAATGACATTTTTGGTCACTAAGGTAGCATTGATTTAAAATTGGTTCATTTAAAAAAAAATAGCTTGGATGTAGTAAGCTGCTTTTACCATGTCACTGTAGCTTAGCTTGCTACATTTCTCAGGGTATAGCTTTAGTGTAGTTAAGCTTAATTCAATGTAGAGTAACTGATAGCTTAGCTCAATACATTTTCTTAGTAGCTTGCCCAACACTGTAAATAGTATGTCAAATAAAAATTAACTAGTGGTATTGATACGCAAAAATTAACTTTGGAGTGTATGTGGTACACAATGCTATGAGTTTTGGGAAATTTCATATCATGCACAAAACTCTGCAAACGTATGTGTCATACTGTATATATGTTAAAGTTCATTTTTGTGTATTAATCCAAGATGTTTTCGTTTTTATTTGGCATGCTGTACTATTTATATGCACTTTCATGAGCCCACCATAAAAAGATGCCAGTGCACCATTTTTAAATTTAATTCCACCAACAGTGAGGTACTCTTCTGTCAGATTTGTTTGATGGACAACTGGAATATTAACTTTATAACATTTACACAATGTTAATAGCTGTAAAATATTGTTAGGTTTCACCTCTCAATGTCTTTAAATTGCCATTAATGCACTGTTTCTCTGTGGCATTCAGAAGCAAATATTAATATATGTAAATATGCAAGATATAGTTTCCAATTAAGAGTCCAGGAGAAACGTGGGGGAAATCCCATCAAGATTTTAATTCATTTGCTTTAGCTTTTTAAATGAATGGCAAGGATATGTCAGCTAGGATCACTGCAAATTTACTTTCTTAAAATAGGTATTGCATGTACTGAGGAATGCAAATCCCAGGTAAGATTAATTAAAATACTGTGCCACTGAGGGTCATGATCGTTTCATCCCCAAATTGATAATTGCACACCTTTAACTAATGTCCTTATGCAAGGTCCCTAGTTAAAGAAAGTATTCAAATCAAAACCATTTTGTTATTGTGCTACTACCCTAACCCAAAATGTCAGACCACACTTTTTCATGTCTCATCTCCCAGCTGTGATTTGCACAGATATTGTGTCACTGAACCATTCCCTAGTCTTCTGTAAGAAGTATTGTGATCTCCAGAGACGAGAGGAAGATGCTGCTGTGCTCCTGCTAGTCCTGACCTCTCTTTAAGAGGTGCAGAGTGCTGTCGAGGCTTACAAGAGCCACAGAGTTCATCTTCAAAGAGATCCAGCAACCTGTGGAGGATTACGGCAGGGGTGGATATTACTAGACAACCTGCCATCAAGGAAAACATCTTTGTTTCTAAATGGATTTGTGAGACTTTTCCCTAGTATCTCTTTATCAGTAATAATATTTCTGTTCCTATCTGTTCACTTTTTGCACAAATTCCATAGCTCATTTCTAAATGGTTAAACTCTTACATGTTTTGTAGCACTATCTGCTCTCCACTATACAGTGAAGACAAAACCCTTAAATGAATGTCACAGTCTGTGTTTGCTTTACTTTATCAATATCTCTCAGCAGACACAGACTGACCTCCATCATCGGCAGCCAGAGAGACACATGGAGCCCATTGCACAAGGTTCTCTCTGTGGTTTGCGGTAATTACTTTGCTGATAACTTGTCCCCAGTGCCGTTACTATGAATTATTACACACAGTAAATTATTTGTGTCACTTTGCTTTTCTCCTTAGCGAGAGGACACTGAAATTCCAGGATGCAGATGGATACACAAGGCCAGTGGACTTTTTATGGTGACTTGCTAGAGAGAAATCGAGGCCGCTGGAAAGGTGCAAAATCCTGACTGGTCTCATGGCATTAACATAGCTTGGTTACATTTTTTAGTGAGAAATGAAATACTGTACGTACCTATAAGTACATAACACTGCAGTTTCCAAAAGAAATGAACACTAGAGGCAGCAAAACTTAGACACCTTTTATTCCTTTTATCACAAAGTTTCGATTAATACATTTTCACATAATTACTTCAAGAGTATCATGTTATGACTTCAAAACAATATTAATATGCTGGAATATTTGAAAACTGATGCTTTTGAATATAAGCATCACACATAACCAGCTTCATATCTATGAGTTTTAATAGATGGTATTAACTGTTAATTAACTTTTAGCAACAGACTATGGATATTTAAATTATAAACCACTGCAATACATACCTATATCAAAAACAAACAAAAATGTACCAGGGTTTACTAATTGAAGCTGTGCTTTAATGCCACTGGACATTTTTCTATGAAACTGCAGCAAAATGTGCAGTAAGGCACGGAGAATCTGTGTTGCACAAAATGTTCTGGTTATGTATGTAACCCTCGTTCCCTTAAGATGGGAACGGAGATGTTACGTCAATGACTAACATCACAGTGTCACCTGGGAGACCATCTTTGAGAACAAGCCAATCGGTATTGGCTGGTTAGAATGCGCCAGCCACTCCCAGTGCATACGGGTATTTAAGATGGTGGCACGCCTCACCATTCAGGTTCTTGCTGAAGAACCGATCCTAACTGACCCCTCAGCAGGAGGGACATTACGTCTCTGTTCCCTCCTTAAGGGGGACGGTACATTACGTGATATTACGTTAATGACTGACATCATGGGGTCCCTATGGAAAGCGTCACAACCCGGCCTCAGCGGGACCAATTAGAGGGTGTCCATCGTGACCCTCCCAATGCCCTTGAGGCCAAAAGTGGGCCCAGCAGGGGGCCTGAAATGCATGTTGGGGACGGAGCACCCGAAGGGGGCGGCAAGAAATGGGAACTGCACCAAATCAGGGGAAATGCCAGGGCCGAGGAGGGTGAAGGATGCCTGTCCGTCGGCACAGTCAAGGCTACTCTGGCTAGCCTTCACTGAGAGGTGAGGAGGAGCCAGCGAATCTTCTGGAAACACTGGAGGAAAGCACTCGGATCCCGGAGGACTGGCGCAACAAGCCGGCACTGTCCCGGTCCTCCCGGATTTACTTATTGTTACACGGGAGGACAAGGGATCTACATGGAGTTTATAAAAGCATGCAAAAGCGTTGGGTGTTGCCCGCAGTGCCTCCAGAATGCGAGGCGGGCTGCTGGGGGCAGCACCTACCAAATTGTCCCCTTCTCGTGGTGGCTAAACCATGTCTGTATGAGAGTGAGGAGGCGGGGTGTCGCTCACAATCTGAAATGGAATTGGAAATTTGGTCTTTTTATTGAGCCCCAGAGGTAGGGGGCACTGATGTCTCTCATAGAGCAAGTTCTCTCATCTCTGAGTTGCCTGTCCGAGGGCCGCTTGCAGTCTTCCAGCAAGACTTAGCGGCGGCTGGTTGGTTCGGGACAGGCTGCACCCCACTGCAGCGGCTAGTTCTACGCTACTGCTAAGGTGTTGCCGCCTCCTGAGCTAGCGGGTGGTGAAGCACGTGTCGAAGCCGCTGCCGGGGGAGCTGCCACCCAGTGCTGTGGAATCACGCCGTGGCAGGATGTGCTTGATCGTCTCTGTCTACTTCTATACCGCCGAGAACTGCTGGGCAACATTCTTGACGGTGTCACAGAAGAGGCTGGCCTGGGAGACAGGTGCATTGAGTAAGCAAACTTTGTGGGGGGCTGCTCAGCTTCCTCTTCAGCAGAGACTGTCGATAGCCCCTTTTCTGATGCAACGATCCTCCTCTGGAGGACCATCCGGTATCGTCAACCAAAAACTCAACAAGACACCACTTTGAGGAATCCAGAGCTGGTGGGGATTTACCCCAGTGGGTGATTCTTGATTGTAACCCTCAGATCCGCCATGCTGCTAGCCGATGTATCTGAGGAGTCACTGGGACCCTTCAAGCTAAAGGGGGTAGCAAGCATGGCCAGCCTTCTAACAAAAGAAAGCCAAGATCTCAGCGATGCTGTGGATATGCGCTTGCAATGAGGACATGATCCATCCATGAACTCCACATCAGCGTGCTTGAGACCCAAACATGTGAGACAACGATCATGGCGAGGTAAGGAAACTACCGCACCCAGAAGCTCATGGTCGTAAAGCTAATCCGCAGGACATACTTCACGACCGTGTTAGAAATTTTTGTTTCATGACCGTGTTTTTTTGAGTCCAGGTTGGCAAAACCAAATGTTAAATGGTGCTTTAGCAAAACTAAACATTGGACTCGTCTGCATCAAATGAATCCACACATAACTGTTGTTTTGTGAGAAACATATCAAAAGATCCACAAGAGGGCTACTGTACACCCAAGCTACAGCATAAATCTAGAGTAGATGGTGTTGAATATGCAATTACAAATTCATAGATAAAATGGGCCAGAGCTGTGGCTTCCCAGCACGATTCATTATTTTGCACCCTGGTTTCCTGCTGCTACCACTAACGCACCATATATTTCCATAACAAATTCCTCCATAAAGGTAGGACGAATAAAAGAAGCCTGGCAGCCCAGCAGGACATCTGCACCAGCCCCTTCTGTCCTGCATTTTAGCTGTGCTGCATGCGATGAGGAACAGAACAGGACATCCTGATATGTTTTAACAATAGAGTGAGAAAAAGAACAACAGGAAGAAAGCAGCTCATGGGTGTCCTTGGCAGGTGCATAATGCATCACCTCTGGTTCAATGCAGTATTTTGGATGTTTTATTGCTTTTGACAGTGGGTTGTTAAGGGATGTGTTAGAATACAGAATAATATGTTATATGCTATAGATGTATTTGCTAATACAGTTGTATCTATAAATAATCTTCATAATTTTCAACCATTTTATTGACAATTTTTCATTTATGACACCTGCTTTTTAGATCAATTAGTAATAATTCTCCGCACACCTGACAGCAATAGATGGGTGCGTAGGAAACAAAAACCAACAATTGTCTAAAACTGGAAAAACAAACCCGATCCCGCACACTAACTGTGCAAAAAAAAGTACCATATTGTATTTATAAATTACATTTCGGTCGTATGACACCTTCTAAATAACTTGAGAGTTAAAGTTAAATATTGATTCTACACTATTTTTGGTGCAGATACAAATTGGTTTAAAGTTTTGTTAAAACTGCTCTAAATTTTTGGTTCGTTTCAAACAGAGGTAAGCTACAACATGTTGTATGTTTGATTTACTAAACTGATCAGTCTCATAAGAGTAATTTCTTAAACATTCAGAATTAGGCCCAATCCCAATTCTATTTTCTACCCCTTTGCCTACCCCTCGCCCCTTCCCCTTGCACCTTGAAGTAAAGTGGAAAGGGGAAGGGTGAAAAATGTTCCCCTAAGAAATGGGACACCACTACCACACTGTTATACTTCATCATCCATTTTCACTAGCTCCTAACGTTAAGTCAGAGGATATGCGCCGATGTAAGCACCGCTCATTTACATGTACACATACGGCCGTAAGTGAAACAAAACAATGCGTTACCAGTTATATAACATAAAAATATATTTCCTAATATTGTGCAATCGATACTATCCGCTAGCAAACTTTAGCAATGTTTTTGCAAACGTTTCTTTACAGAAAATCGCCATAAACACAAATACAAGACTGATGGTAATATACATATTAGGGCTGTCCCCGACTATGAATTTTCATAGTCGAATCAGAATTTTCGAATCCTTCTATAGTCGACCGATAGTCGAATCATCTAGGCATGTGTGTGTAAATGGGTTGGGAGGGGCACGACACTATAGTCAGCAGGAGGGTAAAACTATTTTTATTTTATTTTACACACTGCA
>JAUMHQ010000070.1:15359621-15374608 GCA_032361165.1 Enteromius paludinosus
CAGATTTCAGCATTATTAGTAATCTGTGTGTGCATTTTCCTTGATAACAAGCAAGCTGAGTCAAACCACTTGTTTAACATATCGCAAATCCCAATTTTTACCTTAATAATCGCAATGTGACATTTTCCCCAAATCGTGCAGCCCTAATGTCAACACATTACAGCAACACCACTACTTAATAAATATACAAGGTGAAACAGACAACAAACAAATAACTGTATGATGCTTATGAACTATTTTCTTTTTGATAATATGCAAAGTGTAGTCTGATTTCTGAACAAATGGTTTTTTCCTCATATAAATAGGTGCTGATAATACAGATTTTAACTATCAATAGTATACTTACCAATTGGTTGTTTGGTATTTTATAAAAAAAAATTTAAATAAAATAAAAAATGATTACAATTTGACATGTTTTGATTATCCTGTATTCAATTTTCCTTGCCAATTAGGTGTTTCGCTTGTTAGTACCAGCATCATTATTTGCTATAAGAAAAACTAATCTGAATAAAGAAGTGGTAAAAACGAATACAAGTTACACAACATGGCCTATGAATCAAGTTTGTTGCAAACTAATTACGGCTTCTTTTGCTTGTGCAATTTATAACGGCATGCTGCCTGCAGTCACACTTAACTTCTGCGGTGTGATTAATGACTTGACATTGCAGGAACATACCATAGTCAAAAAGAAATGACAGTGAGAGAGACCAAGAGACGAAGAAAGAAAGTTCTCTGACATCAGCATTCTGATGGAGAGTCCTTCCAAACCCAGAGGCCACAAAAAGGAAAGCATAGTGGGTTTCAGAAAACAACCTTGTCTTGTTTGTGAGAGTGCTCGACGGCAGAGTAAATAGTACGAGTGTGCCAAGGCTCTGAGGGAGAGGAGTGAAGGGAAATAAGGTAGAGTTAATTTTCAACGGGCAAACGCACAGCAGTATTTATGATTTCAAATTCACTACACCATACAGAAGGGTGGATCATAATGGACAGTGAAAGACATGTGGGAGTGCGTTTAAAAATAAAGGAGGGACACATTCGGAGGAAGAGAGATGAAGGGAGCTATTGGAATTATTTAATAGAATTAGTTTAATAGAATTATTGCTGGAATTATGTGCTTCAGTTCAGTCGTTCCTACTTATCATTTAAATTACAATCAATTATTATTAATATTATCATTATTATATGTGAAGACTAGGTTTGTTATTACCACCAAAATTGTTATTACATGTTATTTTTGTGAGAGATTTTCTTTTGTTGTTTGATGAACACGAATTACAGACAGCAGAAATATTAGACTGCTGTCACTTTAAGAGCTCTGGGCAGCTCTAATATTCCTGCTGTCATCCAACGTACCGTTAGAAGCTTTCTTTCTCAGCTGTTTTCTTCCACTTAAGACCAAATTACTGTGTTTGTGAGGATACTTGCAAAAATACAAGTGTATTTAATCAATAAAGGCTAGGAAAATAACTCTGAACAGCACTTCTCTGACAGCGATTAGAAACATTCTCTCAGACAGCATGCTCATATAGTCGCATGAGTTCTCTTTTTGCATTGCATTTCAGCGGCTTAAAATCACTTGTTGATAAACAGCAATGCTGAAAGGTTTGTTCAAATGATATGTTTTCGTGAGCATGTAACCGTGACAGGGGTGACAATCTCTACCAATTGACAGATTTTACCGATGTCATGTCAACCAGTATATAGGCTCGAAGCATCTGAACTCATAGATGGATTAAATATTCATTTTCTATCTGTTAAAAACTGCCTCCCACGTGAATACAGTAAAGTTTTTACTAATTCACTCTTTAAAAGACTTGAATGCTTGAAAGGATGAAAGCTGCCGTAAATTGTAACTTACAGCCTCTCAAGACGGATCTACTTTCTGGGTATAGTCTTTTAAGAAACTGCAAAACTGACAAGAAAACGTGCTATTCTGCTGTATTCCATTGTAGAAGGCTATATTCCCCCCCGCTGATTCATCAGTGCTACAGAGGCACAATAGGCAGTTTGAAATTATGACCACAGACACTTATAAAAATGTATCTTAGAATCAATGACCCTCATGCGCACAGTAAGATAAGCTTTAAAGAGTACGTTTTTAAATTTACCTGAGTGGACTTCACAGCCAGAGAACTCTCAAAGGGATTGAAGCATTTACTCACCTTCTAGCCTTTGCAAAACGTGATGACTTTCTTTCTCTGTGGATACACAGAACACATACAAAAGGGGATGTTTAGATGTGTGTAATAATTGAAAATGAAGATAAATGGTGTCCAGTAGCTTTCAAATCAGATATTTGTGAATCAGATGCATTCATTTACTGTATAGAAAGTGCTTTTTCTTTAACAAGACATGCAGAACAAACCTCCAAGCATCTCCAAAAATAATTTCATCTGATCTCCAGTGCTGGTTTCATTTGCATTTACTGAAACCGTAATTCTCACGTTTTCATGCAGCGAGTGAAATCACAGCCCAGCAGCACAAGGGCCTTAAACGAACACTCCGTATCTAGAGTTTGGAGTGCAGCTGGCAGCCAGGATAGGAAGTTTTCTTAAACGACCTGCTGGCTTCAGCTACACTATCAACAGATGGAAACTGTGCCTCTGCCCCCCAGGGCAACGGTTAAAATTGAGCTTGTGAAATCTGTCACAAAGCCGAAGTGGCAAAATGTCTTACGCTTTTCTGCAAAATGCTAATGTGACTAGTGCAGAGTCCAGAAAAACGGGGGGAGGGGCGGGGGTTGATTTGGGATAGAGTGTTCCAATTTAAAAAATGACATCAGATGACAACATCATCTTTTTAAAGGGCAGAGAAATACGTTTGGCCAGAGGACAGACATTCACAAATGAGCCGTGGCTCAAAGAGCCGGATGACATTCAGGGCTGGCATAATAAGTGTGTGTGTGTGTCCTATGGGGCTTCCCTTACTTGCCAAATTCCTTCAGAGTGGCCAATGCAAAGACTAGCCTGACTACAACAGATTGAGTCTCAATAATGAGAAGAGGAATCCAGAGGTTAAAATAACAGACCAGTGAGTTCGCTAACATGAATTATAAGACAGGAAATCACTGGAGCTTTGCTGCGATTACTCACTGAAAAGACACTATAAAACTAGTACTAGAAAAGTACTCTCAAAGCTAGAAAGCGAGGAGTGTATACCAACATTAGCTTAACCAAAGTCCAATGTTCTCTAACATGTTTGCTTCATTTCTCAAAGTCAGTGATCTTCAAAGTCTAAGAATCAAGTGAAGTTTAAGGACAGTTTCTTCTCTTCGTGTGGTGTTGAATTCCCTCACTTGCGCTGTACACTTATGTAAAAATGCGCTCACACGTGCATCATTACAGTGAATAACGACTTAAAATTTGTTTTAATTCTCACCCAAAGCTGGTATTATAGCTTACGAGTCGTATGGATTAATGATACTTTAATGGTACTTTTATGTGCTTTTTGGAGCTTGACTGTTACAATCACCATCCTCACATCCCTCATCTCCTTTTGCGTTCCACGGATGAAAAAAAAAAATGGGTTTGGAATGACACGAGGGTGAGCAAATGATGACAGAATTTTAATTTTTAGAGTGAACTATGCTTTTAATATCGTTCCTGCGTAGCAGCATCGCTTTTTCATTTATTCATTTATTTTTGGATGCTTTAAAAGCCATTTTCAATAATATGTTTATATGTTTTGCAACACAGAAAGTTTACAGAAAATAATCAAAATGGAAAAAAAGTTTTTTTTTTATTGCATTGAAATGTAACCTGTCAATATGGACAAAACAATGAAAACTAAAAGAACATATGCAGTTTTTTTTTATTGTGTTTCAACACAAAAAGTAAAAAAATGTAATAAAAATGTTGCTGTTGGCTAGTTTATGCCCATTAAGTTGAGAAAAGTGTTTGCTTAATGAATAATAAAATAAATAAATAAAATAGATTTTTTGTTAACTTTTTTTAACAAAAATAATGGAAATGGAAAATGCCACCAATTAACATGCATACAAAACAACAGCATTATCCGCAATATTAAATTATTTTTAAATTGGACTAAAGACCCAAAAAAAGGCCAAACAGAAACAGCATGTTCCTTATCAAAACTGTGTCAGGTCTAGCCAGAATGGTTAAGTAAGATGTTACCAAGAAACAAACCTATAAACTGCCGTCTGGGTTACTGTTATTGTGTTTTCATGCCGCATATTAATTTTTGCCCCTACAATGATTTACATCTACATTTTTGCTTCCTACTGTAAATATGGCTTTCCTTTTAGAGACCCTATTGGAAGAAGCAGCACTATAATTCAATGTCATTACTGTTTAACTTAATGTACTGTACTCTAACTTGATGGATCTTCTGGGATCAAGCAGCTAAGGTTACAAACAAAGGCATCCATGCATGATTGATGGCTCTCTTGGAAAAAGAGAGAATGAGAAAGAGAACTACGAGGTAGCTAAAATGAGAAATTTTCTCAGGAGCTGTCAGCTCACCAAGAGGCTCCACCTTTTCTCCCATCAGGCACTGGGCACTTCCTCAAGCCATTAAAGCAGAGGAGGTGTGAAGTATATTAATGAAAGAGGACGCATCCCACCTCACAGGGCCTGCGAAGGCGAGATAAGAGGTCTCGCTGGACCAGAGGAGAAGCTCTTCTCGTACGCACACACTTTCTCAGGAAAAAGCCCCACACATCATTCCCTGCCTTTTGTCCGCTTGACCTGATCAGCGGTGCCTTTCTATTTGCGCAGTCATCTTTACTTTATTTGTTATATTTCAAGCAGGCTTGAGTCTAATGTGATGGATAAAGCATTCGTAAAGGGTCCATAAGGAGACTACAGTGGCACAGAGCCCTCTGGCCTGTACAATTGTTGGGTCAGCACGACACCAATCGAGTGGCGACTATTGCTATCTTCGTAACTTGGCTAGCCAATTTTAGGACCGCTGTTTGGTTGAATAATGGTAACGTTACTCTGCACCACACAGCCCCCGTTGTTATTTGTTACGTGATGACTAGAAATCAAACAAGCAGAAATGAGCTTTTCTCTCATCACGCTGACAGATCCATTTTCTTTATCTGCACAAAACATGAGCAAGAGAAGCATGCTGTAATCTATTTCATTAGTTTATTGATGTGTTTTTGCCTAGTGAATGGTTTCAGTGCCTTCACTTTGATGCAACCTTACAGTTTGATTTAATTTGCTGAACAATAACATAACATTTTTGTATTAAATATATTTGTAATGGTTTTGAATGGAATGGTAATGGTTATTTCACAGCTAAACCTAGCTGTGCGCTTATTATCCTGCATATTGCTAGAATATTAGCCATGAATTAGTGCTAATTAAGCAAATATTTAAGGGATTGTTCACCCAAAAATGAGTTTTACTCACATTTGAAGCATCCTAGGTGTATGTGACTTTCTTGTTTCATGCGAATCCAATCGTTCTTCAAATTAAAATTGTCCAGACCTCTGTAAGCTTTTGAATGGGTTTAAATGGGCGAGAGCCATTACACTTTGGAAGTCATGAAATGACGTGCGTGTATTCATAATAAAACGTTCCTCACCGGCTCCTGAAAGTCCTTCTATAGCGATTCCATGCGTTTTTGTACTATAAATATCCATATTTCAAACTTAATAAACACGTTTCTGTCATGTCTGCGGAAACCGGGAGCAGTCTGGCGGATGACATAAGTAACACATTGTGTTACCTGATTAGTTTGTTATGACTATTGACACCAGTCATAACAAACTTTTAAAAGAAAAATGTTGGAGGATTTCGATATAAGCCAAGAGGAAACTAGTTTTCCTTTGCTAAAGTATTTAAACATTGTTTAGTTTAAAACTACATTTCCCAGAGGCCTGCGCGTGATGTATACATCCTCCAGGAATGCTTCCAGTATCAACAGACAGCAGACGTGAGAGAGAAGTGATTCTTCAATCTAAATAATTATCACTGTATTGGCTGAATATGAATCTTTAATCAAACGTCTTGTGCTAAATGGCTTGATGACTCATTGTTTGTTTTCAACTTGATCACTGATGTTATATTTGCAATTAAAGGTGCTGGTGGTAATTACTTATTGTATTTTTTAGAAACAAAATAGTCCAAACAGGCATAAACCCTGCTTTTATATAGAGTCTCTGGTACTGGAGTTAGCAGTCCTTCAGTAAAGGGGGGACAGCTATTTTTCTGTCAGCATATTTCACTTTAGGTCATAAAGACCAATGACGGCAGTGATTTTGAATATAACAGTTTGTTATTTTTTTCTGTCTTCAACCATTTAGTTCTTTAAAAATGTCTTCAAGGTTAAAAAGAAGGGGGAAGAGAACTTGAGTGCATGTAAATGAAAACATGAATGGGTTAGCAAGGTAGATGACAATAACCCATGCAGCCTGCATAAAACATTTACATATGTATATACATTATGAAAGAAACAAGACACAACAGTTGATATTACTTACTGTCTGCCATAAAAGCGTTTAGTTTTTTTCTGTGCAAGTCTTTCCTTAGGACAGGGGCTTTTCACTCGCAGTATTTCAAGTCTTTAAAGCTGAAAAGCACAGATTTTTGAAAAAAGCACAAGATGTACTTTTATTAAAAGGAACTCTCTCTCCCTCTTTCTCTGGCATTCTGTCAAAGAAAAGCCCTAGCTGATTGCACTGTACAAGCGCCCATAATTGTCTACACACTATAGCAGCACACTTTTTAGACAAGGCAGCAGGAATAATTTCTTCCTCTTGCTCCTCTTCTTCAGTGGCAAAAAGTCTACAATGGAACAAGACTGGCAAAAAAGAGGCACAAGAAAACCATAACTAATATTTTACACAGCAGGGTCTGAAACAAAAGGGACTGTGAGCTATTAGCTAGCAACATGATGCACTGAGAACTTAAATGACCCAGCAGAGGGAAAAAAAAATCTCACCTTGACCCTGGCATCTCCTCACACCGTGATGAGTTCAAGAGATGAATAATGAGAGCTGCTGGATGCTGCAGGCATGCAACATGCAGTTTTTTGTGTTACAAGGCTATATGAGTCAAAGACTGGGTAGGAAAGAGCTTGAATATTGAAGAGAGGGAGAAAGACGTTTTATGGAATTTTTGTACATACAGTATTTATGCTCGTGGGGTGCATCGTTCCGAAATGATAAACTTAAATTGCTTAAACTTAAATTGTGCAATCTTAGAAAATTAATTGCACTGTAAAAACATGCTGGTGATGCACAGGACTAAACACATCAAATGTAAATTAGAAGCAATCTCATACTTAAGTTTCTCTAATTGGAACTGAAGAGAATGAACATCTAAATTAGGGTTGAGTGGTGGTTATTAAACTTCTACATTTTTATAGATGCATTATACAGTAATTCTGAAAATAATCATTCTTGATCCGCCCAGACAAAAATCATTACAAATGTCAATGCAATCTGAACCAGCCTTATAAATGTATGATCTTGATCACTGGCACTGCCTTAAATTACTTGCTCTTCTCTGTGTCAGAAAAACTGATCACAATGCAAAACTTATATTAAAATAAAATAAAATGTCTTTATTCCTCAAATCCTAGACTCATGTCATGTTTTCAGTGCACTCAGCCTTTTTTGTAGTCTCCTGTCGAATCCGCCACACTGGGCTGTTAATTATTTTGCTGGAAGGTCCTTGATCAAATGTTTGACAAGTTATTAATCAGGAAGGTGGCCTCAGCGGAGCTACTGAAAGTTAATTTCCACACTTCATTCTGGGGAGTTGAATCAGAGTTGGTAGGAGATTGGGCAGCTGCCTCATCAGCACTGCAGACCTCTGAAGGTTGGGACAGACCTCCAGTACCACCAGATTTCTGAGCCAAAACAACATCCAGACACATACTGCCGTATCCATCTCTGACCAGCACGCAACGAACATCAGAGCGCTTGCGCAGGTCTATTAGCCTAAAGTGGGCCTCACGTGCCACCAGAGCTACTGAATGCGGAGGTGGGTGATAAACAGCATTTTCCCGCAAGAGACCCAGGTGGGTGTCAGTTAGGACAAGCTGGACAAGTTCAGAGTCTTTGGATGGCACTTGGGAATCCGGTCCAATAGGGTTGGTGTGCAGCTTGAGACTTCTGAGAAACCTGACAGTTGTGTAAAGGAGCAGTTGCACATGTGCAAGTGCCGGACATTCGCCCTGCATGTTACCATGTAACAGGAAGACTAACTTAGCAAGGGTTTTCTGGAATGAGCATGTAAGCCGTCCACCGGAGGTTAGGAGCAAATCTTTAACATGAGAGCCCCAGTTTAGGGACAAACGGATCAGGTCATTTGACAGCAATGGATGGTCCAGTGCATTGTTGTCAAAAGGGCAAATTGCCTCAAGTAAGGTTCTGGACAGTTCTTGATTTAAGCTTGCATTGCAGGTGTGCAAGACAATTATACTGTTCTCTGTGTTGCCCGTTAGTCTGACAGACTGTCCAGCAAAACCTATGTGGATCTCTTGCAGTTGCTGAAAAGATAATTCATAGTAAACATTTAAAGAGTAACTGGGGCTGGAAGAATCAGGTAAAGGATCAAAAGTGATCACTAAAAGCTTAGTCTGGAAAATTATGATAACTGCAGGTTGTGAATCTGGTTGAGAACAGGTGGCTACACCGAGCCAGTATAGAGCAAACACTCGCTCTTCCATTAGCAAGGGAGCTGGGATGACACTATGTAGGCAGGAGAGAAGCTGTTGAGGTGAAAGGTTCTGGAGATGAAGCAAGGATTCAGGGATGGAGTGGAGTCTTTGGCAGCATACTTTCAGCCCCTCACTTCTCTGGGTGGACACTGAATACCCCATCTGAATTGCCTCTAAAGCCATCAAGGGACTCTTCCATTCACCTGTACCGGATCTTGACAGATCTTGCGTGGAAGACAATGCTACACTATGTTCTCTTATTGACAAAATATCATTATGAGACAGGTTGCGGCGAAATTGGCTTGTCTTCAGAGTTGGGTTAGCTTGTGGTCGTACAGTCAACTCAAATTGAATATGGTGTACAAGGGGAAGATCCTTTACCATCGAGCGCATTTGATTGTACCAAGCGCTTCCTCTACCACCACTTTGTTCCTTCAAAGAGTTTGTAAGCACACGTCCTGCATCTGCCAGCATCCAGGACACTCTTCCTACAAGGCTCCCTAGGCTAGAGCTAAACCCACTTCTCGCTGGCTGGGCATTGGCTTCTTGGGTCTCAACAGATGTTCTGGATAAAAAGTGCTTGCTAAATTGGCCCCCCATGGTAACTGGGCTATGCCTCTGTGAAAAGTGCTCCAAGCGAGTCAAGCTAGGGACAAAGGCTGCCCCTCCTCCCGTGGTGGAGTGCCTGCTCTGTTTATGGGATTCCTCAGCTAACAAGCTCCCTCCTGAGCCCAGGACCGGATCCCAGAGATTCTGCGGCTTGACATCCAGGAATCCAGAGGTCCCGTTATGACACTCCTGAAGTACCCTAGCATCCCAGAGTTCTCCATTCACCACTGTTTTCTCACCTTCCAGTTCCTTATCTGTCACGTCCGCTGACGGAGCTTCATTGTCTGATTTATGAGGGGCTGAGTGCTGCTTCTCCCACTGGATGTCGAGACTTGTCTGAAGCGACTTTCCCAGACTTTTGACATCTCCTGCAGGGTTGTTAGTGGCACAGTGTTCTATAAGTGCCCTGGGCATCTCTGGAACGTGCTGAGACTCTGAAGGTCCACTGAAACTACTGTCTGTATTGTTTTGAGGGAACAAGTCTGTAGAAACAAGAGATGTGGAAAATATCTGCAAGGAGAAAAGAGGGAACAGTGTCAAGAGAGTTTAGTTATTAGGTCAGTACATTTTCCAATACATTTCAACAAATGTAAAGCCGATTTATGTTCTCAAAATTCTACTTTTATGCAAATGTTTAAAAAATTTTACTAGTCACCTTCTCTATTCTAAAGTCTTGCTTTAGAAGACGTGTGCTTTTAAAAGCTTTGGATATAACCTCTTGTCTAGCTCACTTCTGTTAATTTTGCAACTGTTTATATCTGATTAAGTGGACTAAACACTTCACCCAATATAAATAGAAGAGTCAGGGCTGAAAGCAGTGAGACATAATTGGTTTGAAACACCTGCTTCGTGAATGTTAGGAAGGCTCTGCATGTCATTTTCATTAGCTGCTTTTTGACAGATGAAAAAATGATAAACCCATTGCTTTGATGCACTCTCCTTCCAGGGGGAGGCCATAAAGCCATGTAAAACACATGTAATAGGTAAAAAATATATAGATCATAATCAATGCTAGCTGAGAGCAGAAAAGGGGACCCTTTACAAGTGATAAAATTGTCATTTTATGTATTTCCAAGGAAGGCAAATAAAGCTTAAGGCAGTAAGTTCACATTTGAAGGAAAAATAACATGTTTCTGTGGTTATAAGAAACAACCCCCAGCAGCACTGTCTGTATTTAAAATACCTTTGATATAGATTCAGCCCATCATTATACTTCGGATGCAATTGCTTTATTTAAAAATTGAACCAGTAGCTTTATTAATTGAGGTCTTATTGATAATAGTAGACACAGTGTTGCTAATATTTACATAGGCACTGTATTATTTAAACAAAATAATGAGCTAATCTTGTGCTGAAATAAAATAACATGACAGGAATAGGACAGTATGTTCATAGCTCAATCCGACTATCTTTCAGACAATTTACATTAACATTTTTTATTTTTGAAGTACAAACAGCTCTAATCAACTAGATCCCTGAGGCAGCTGCAATGGTCAACTCCAATAATGCTTGTTTTTTACAGTTTTTTGAAGAGAACATTTCATTTAGTTTTGAAACAGATAAAATAGTGAAATAGATATAAGTGCAAAGTGTAGATGAACACATGCTTACCTTGTGACTCTCTCCTGAAAGACGATTGCTTTTTAGTGCTGCTGTGTCACTTTTGAGTTGGTCGGAAACCTTTCCAGAGCTGCAAAAGGAAAATAAATTCTATTTTAGACCATTCAACAATATATACATTCAAAATCTGTAATTCGATTAAAAGGATTAAAGAGGGGCAAAAAGCACATTTCTTCTAAATGATATTTACACTGCATGGTAGAGGCATGGTCACAAAAGAGCGAAGCAATTAGGTTTATATTCAAAACCATATTGCTGTAGTCTTTGTTTTGAAGAGTGGTTTTAATTATTTTTGCCACGGTTTTGACACAAGAGACCTCCAACAGGCGGCAAGGCAAAAAGACTGAACTGCACAATGTCCCGCATCTCCAAAAGCGTCTATTAGATTTGAATAGCAAAGGACCCAAATGTCTGGATGCGATTAGGGCCACTCAGCTAGCTGTGAAATTAAATAGAATGTGCACATGTAGATTTGAGGATTTACATACGAGCACTTCATTCTCAGTTCGTTCACACAGGGATGGAAAAGCAGCTTGGTGGGAAACGAAGATGACTTTCCGTCAAGCTCAACAGGATTCTGGACAGAAAGCCAAAAATTTAATGGAGCCTCGTTCACAACTTGTTGAATAGCAGAGCGTGTACAAGTCAAAACCCTGTAAAATGCCAGAAACACCCCCAGTAGAAAACAACAGCAGGGTACTGATCTTATACTCGAGCTTGGGATCTTGAACAACAGAGCATGTACTGAGAGCATTTCAGACACAAAGGTAAACACAACATATTTAGAATGCAGGTTGCAAAGGCAGTTTCAGGGGTGTAAAAGTGTGAAATATCGATTATTTTTTTATTATTATTCAATGCAGCATTTTACTAAGGAATCATAATTTGTCATTCCATGTGTTTGCACTAGCTAAATTTGTATAGATTTAGTATTGCATTCAATGGAAATGGTCTACATAGGTACAGGTCAGATACACTCCAGACTACAGACACAGTGCAGCATTTGATAGGACATTGAAATTCTGAACCTCGACTGGTGCCACAAAGAATCATCCTCTAGGTTTCTACCCAAGCAGCGTGACTCCTTTTGGTCTGTCTCCTGTATATTCACCTCTCTATGCATCCTCTCCTCCTCTCTGCGCACTGTCTGTGATCTTTTCCCTCCCAAAGTCTCTGCTCTCTTTCTGTCATCTTCTGAGTTTACAGAGGTGGATTCTTTCACTGATATTCTCGCTTCTGCAAAGGCTGAAGATTATCTACAATTTTTGATGCCCCTTTGGAGCTCACAAAACAATTAACAGCAGCATTATATACATTATTTGCTTATTAAACACTTGTTGCATCCATTCATTAACATTGAGCAGCACAATGCAAATAGGTATGAATTCTAAGACAACTCAGCAAATACAAAACAAATTTTATTTGTACTGGAGAAACATTTGGTTACACTTTATTTTGATAATCCACTTTAGGTATTCAACTAACTATACAGTAAGTAACTATGGTTTAGGGTTAGTAGAATAAGTTGGCACATGCATGCAAAGTTTCTCATAGTCAGTAAGTTGTAACCTATATTGTGGACCCATCAAAATAAATTGTTAGAAGTTAAGCAGAAAATAAAGTGTAACAAAACATTTTAATAACTGTGACAAGAACTAAGGCTTTCAATCAATGACTAGACGGTTCTACAAGTTCTACATGAAATGTCAAAATATTCAAGCCAGTAAGAATAGGTTTATGACTATATCTGCGGTTAAGTGCATTGGTCTTGTACAACCATGTCAGTCCAAGTAACAGCCTAGATATTAATGCATTGGGCACACCTTCTGTTTGCAAACCCAGAGGAACAGAAGGCTGGGTTTTGGTGACATAAACACCCCCTTATCCAAGATATCCTTAATCTTAACCGATCTTATTTTTGATTAGGAAGCAGACAGATGCTGAGATTAGTAGATATATCAAGCGTCCTGCACTGATATTGCAGGAAGTTTTCACCCAAATATGAGATTGACTTGTATTAGATGAGCACTTCAACCATGTGCTGTATAGCTGTCACTAAATGGCACTGTCTGAACAGCTGAAAATATCACAATTTTATGCATTCAAACAAGACTCTGTGGTATTTTTGAAGGGAATCTGTCAAATAAAGTGCAGCCAATGGTACATATAAGACATGGACACACAGCATAACAAAGGACAAAAGTATAAAAACTTTGTAAGATATTGAATGTACTAGCTCCTCTCTACAAACTTTTTGAAGAAAAATTAAACTAAAACTTTACAGCGAACAAAATCCTGACATGTGGCCCATTCTATGATCTAACAGCACAAGTGATTGAACAGGTGCTCAGATATTTCTTATAAGATCATTTCTTATATTTATTATAAGACTTTTGCTATAAGAATCCTGTGAAAGCGCACGGGAACTCTTGTAAAATGAGGAAGCCTCTTCTGAGAGAAAATAAAATGGCAATTAGAGCTTCCTGAAAGCTTCATATGTTGATATTCTTCATAATTTCCATAAAATGAAATAAATTGCGGATGTACATAATCAAAAAGTGAAAAAAGAGAAAGAAGCAATTTCCTGTGAAGCGTCAGAATAGGTGAGAAGCATCTGTTTCTCTAGCTGAAAATTTAACTTTTGCAGGAGCACACCTGTTTGTAAACTGGGAGGAAGAGGAGGAGGTTGCTGGAGAAAAGACACATCCTATATATAAAGCTTGAGGAAATGCAGTGATTTAACAGTGTGAGAACTGGATTAACTTGTACATGCATTACAGTACTTATGGTCCCCTTATTGGTGAAATATCTCTTACTAAAGACTTGTGGTTAAGCAGAAATCAAGCTGAATGAAAAAACTTTTGAAGCATCCATCTCTGCTGATGAACAAGAAAATTACAGCTATGAAAAGAGTTTTC
Organism: Enteromius paludinosus; assembly: GCA_032361165.1. Lineage (NCBI taxonomy): Eukaryota > Metazoa > Chordata > Actinopteri > Cypriniformes > Cyprinidae > Enteromius > Enteromius paludinosus. The sequence continues at coordinate 15,373,406 of JAUMHQ010000070.1, forward strand.
GAACTAGTTATAAACAAAGCCGATATTTAATGTTCCTTAGGAAATTGTAAAACTATAAAATGAACTGGACTGCTGCTGTCTAAACCGCACAGTGCAGGCTATAAATATATAGTACAAAAGCTGACTTGCTGATAAATTGCTGATAAATTTGGACAGTGTAATGCTTTTCTGTTTTTGCTCTGCTTGTATTTAGCAGTGTTTGATGTGTGCGTCAAATCCTTTTGGACCGTTCTGATGCTTTTGCAGAAACCAAATCCACAGTCTATCAATGAAAGCCAGAACGAAATAAATTAGCAATCTGCTCGGCTTGCGGTGCTCACATCAAACACACAAATCCATTATCTATAGAAAGCTTTGAACAACAAAGCCAAAGAAGACAGAGCAAACAAACATTTTGTAAACACCGAAAAAGGAACAATTAGGGGGAACAGCGTGCAGAACATTGCTGAAGGCGTCTAAAGCGGCGCACATAGAATGAGTGTACATGTGATGAGCCTGGAGGTTCACAGATGATGCATGATGTCCCTCGGCTCCAGCTGCAAAAAGTAGCATGTCAGGAAGAAGTATGTCTCCCAGCTGGGAGTTGGGAGACGGAGCTTTCTTCGTTGTCATATTTGTTGCCACACATGACATGGAACAGCCTAAAAATCTCTCCAGCTGTCCACATGTCTTGTTCTCTTTCTTTTCAAACTTTCCTACACAACTACCTGAATGTTTCCAGCAATTCTGAAAACCTCTCTAAGCTGCTTCAGGTGTATTTAAAGGAATTTTCACCCAAAAATAAAACTTCTGTCATCATTTACTCACCCTCAAGTAATTCCAAGCCTGTATGAGTTTTTTGTAATGAAGATATTTTGAAGTAATTTTGTAGCCTGGTTACAAACTTGCTCAGCAGGACAAAGCTATTCATACAGGTTTGGAATTACTTGAGGGTAAGTAAATGATGACAGAATCTTTATTTTTTGGGTGAACTATTCCTTTAACTGGGTTTAGACCCACATGGAATATGTGTATATGCCACATATAGGCAAAATTGAGGTGCATATATGGGCCATATACTATAATATATATATGCTGCATGTATGCATATATATGCCACATATAGGCAAAATTGAGGTGCATATATGGGCCATATACTATAATATATATGCTGCATGTATGCATATATATGCCACATATAGGCAAAATTGAGGTGCATATATG
>JAUMHQ010000070.1:15383616-15398664 GCA_032361165.1 Enteromius paludinosus
AACCGCAAGGGTGTCGTTTTCTGATTTATCCACTTTGGGACCCGGTTTCAAAAAATAGCGGTTTCAGTCTCCTAAAACGCTGGATCCGTGTGGACGGAACGGCAATACGATAAAAAATGTATACGTATACAGCGAAACTCGTCTCTGTGAGGACAGTCCCTGTCCAAAACTGTCCATTCCCAAGTCTTTATAAAACTATGTCCAATTTTATCATCCATTGCTTTCAAAAGTAACTGCACATCTGTTCAACTAACCACATGGTCAGTTGACAAACAAGATGGGTTATGCCCTTGAATTTATTACTCGGCATAAACAGTCTTTTCAAATCTCTGACTCTAAGTTGGTCAATTGCTGACTTACCAATGAAAGAATATATTGCTTTTCCTTTCAGGGTTTGATATGCTTCTCAGATTGATGTGACATCCATTAAAGAAATGCTATATTACATATTCCGCTTCATCAGGTATAAACTGGACGTGCACAGAGCTCATTAAACGGATGCTTAATTATTGCCATTCGCAGTTAATTTCCATCCCATTTTGTTATCTGAAGGTATTTCACACCTATCCAAGACTGAAAAAAAAAACGTGTTGCAATCACAACATGGCAATTAAACAGTTGTCATGCATAATTAAAGAGTGTATTTTAATAAACATTGGAAGTGATAAAGAAGCGAGAAGAAGAAAAATGAAATTCAGAGAAATAGGAAGGGTGGGAGGAGGACAGAGACGCTTAATATATAAATAAATAAATACTCTTCCAGAGCCACCTCAAGATGAGAGTGAGTGCTTGTGTTATTTTGTGTGTGTGTGTGTGTGTGGCTCCAGGGATTTGATGCATCTTTTTTTTTTCGAAATGAAAACAAATGGCACAATCGACTGGAAGATAAACTGCTCTGGTTAGGCCGCCGTATCTGTCATCAATCCTTGCTATTTCCTTTAGTTCTGTATGAGCACTCCTAAATTAGCAAATGCAATGAAGGCACATCACCTTGCCTGCTGACGAAGACTGGGATAGCCACCGGACAGAAGCAAATTCCATCCCTCACACTTTCATTCCGTCTCTCTGCGAGTCCACTATTGAACCAGGTCTCCTTATTAACCGCTGTCTCCTCCCCACACACCCTGTAGCCAATCTACAACGGCACAGCTGCATAACTTTGCATTCCAAATCTGCCTCAGAAAGCGAATTAAGATTCTGTTTACGTTCCAGAGCCAGAGAATTGCCGTCACTCTCTAAAAGCATCAATTTACTCCTGTGAAGCAGCGAATCAACTCGCATCAACTAAGTTAACCCTGACCGTGCTGAGAGAGTGAAAACTGAAACAGTCAGAGAAAGGTAGATAAGAGATTTTAGGGGTTCAGATAAAACTGACATCTACTAAAATATCACTTATTGTATTATTATTTGATTGAAAATTATATTATTTATAGTTGACCCTGGAACAACTTCACAAAAAGTTTAGCAATACAAAACACCCACACATACTAGATGGATGGATCGTGACAGCCCTAATTGTAATTTGGGTGTACGCAGGCATAATGAAAAGCAGAACCTATTTGAAAGGGGTAATTTACTTAAAGGGGTCCTATCTATGCCTTTTCACTTTTCGAATTTTAGTCAGTGTGTAGTCTGTATGTTTGGGCATAAGAAATCAAGTTGCAAATCTCAAAGCTCACTCCAAAGGGAGCTATTTTGTTTTTAAAAACTACAACGAATAGTTTTGACTACAGTGTTATTTCCCGGCGTTTGTGATGTCACAAAGCGGTCCATATTAGAATATCATTAAAATAATTTAATTTTAAAAACTAAAGCTGGTGAAGGTGTTTTTATATCATTGTATTTCTGAAAGAAACCGACAGAATTTTGGATGTCATTTCCATTTCATCTTGAATGTAATGCCTGATAAAGCAGTGTTTGTGAGCAGAGCCCTGCTTTGTGTACAGCGTTACCAGGGAAACTTCGATCTCTACCATTCCAACAGTGCTTCCTGCTGGCAGAGAATTAATTTCCTTATAGCTGTTCTGCCTGTTTGCTAATCACTTTACTGGGACAGCTAACCAATTACAACACATTTTGTTCACATCACATCAGAAGGCAGGCCATCATCAAAGCCTGAACTAATTGAGCCGTTTGTGTCAGGCTGGGGAGAAAGGTTTTGTAATAATGTAAATTATGTGAAAACATTATGCATTTTTTTGAACCAACAAGAATGAGAACATGCTTCAGTACACCCCTAAAACAAAGTCAGGACTTTGTAAAAGAGTATAATAGGACACCTTTAACATAACTAATAATAACACAAAGTGGCATATTAACTCAAGAAATCAAAGAACAAAAGAGAAAACAAAACATGCAAACAAGTGACAACCAAACCCAGGGAAACCATTCCCTAAATATACAAGGGTAAACAAGGAAGACCTGGGCAAGCAGTCAAAGAATACCAATAACAAACTAGATAATAAAGTTTGTAGGCAAACTTTAAGTTGGCTTGAAAAAGCCTAGCTAGAAAGTTTAAAACAGTTTATAGAAATCATGCTAGTAACATGCTATGAGTTTATAAAGTTTGAAAAGTTTAAATTGAGTTTTTAGTCTAAAATAGTTAGAAAAAGTAAGATTTCAAAGTAAGCTTATAGATAGACAGATTAGCATGTTGTTAACATGATTTCCAAGTTAGTAGCATGATTAGCAAGTTACTAGCATGTTGCTAGCATGATTAACAAGTTACTAGCATGTTACTACCATGTTTCTAGCATGAAGTTACTAACATGTTGCTAGCACATTTCTAGCATGATTAGCAATTTACTAGCATGTTACTACCATGATTAACAAGTTACATGTTACTAGCATGTTGCTAAGATGATTAGCAAGGTACTAGCATGTTGCTAGCACGTTTCTAGCATGATTAGCAAGTTACTAGCATGTTGCTAGCATGATTAGCAAGTTAATAGCATTATTAGCCAGTTACAAGCATGGTTAGCATGTTACTAACATATTGCTAGCATGATTAGCATGTTACTAGCATGATTAGCAGGTTTGTAGCATGTTGCTAGCATGAATAGCATGTTTCTAGCATGATTACCAAGTTACTATCATTTTGCTAGCATGATTAGTAAGTTACTAGCATGTTGTTAGCATGATTAGCAAGTTACTCGCATGTTGCAAGCATGAGTAGCACATTACTAACATGTTTCTAGTATGATTAACAAGTTACCAGCATGTTGCTAACAAGTTACTAGCATGTTGCTAAAATGTATCTAGCATGATTATCAAGTTACAAGCATGATTAGCAGTTTACTAGCATGTTGCTAACATGTTTCTAGCATGTTTATCAAGTTACAAGCATGATTAGCAGTTCCAGCATGTTGCTAACATGTTTCTAGCATGTTTAGCAAGTTACTAGTAAGATCTTAGTATGATTAGCAAGATACTAGCATGATTAGCATGTTGCTAGCATTATTTAGATAAATTAGAAATAGTAGTAGATAGATTGAAAGCTTAAGGAGTTTAAATTGGTTAGAAATGGTACATAGAAGGGAAGTCTGATTGAGTCTAATTGGCTGCAGTGTGTTAAGATTTGAATTTTGACATTTGGAGCTGGCAGGGTCTTGGCTCATCTGAACACTCCGTGAATAGGAGTCTATGGGATTTTTTCCAGTTTTAATCGCAAATTTTTTGAAAAAACGTAAATCGGATCAGTCTGAAAAGATATAGCACACCGAGTCCGGCCAGTCTGAAGGTCTGGGCCGAGTTTGGTGGTTCTAGCTTAAAATCTCAATGAGGAGATAGTGTTTAAATTTTGGCTTGGAATAATAAGTTTAAATAGTATAGGCCCTATCAGTAAATTGTCTTTTTCAAGCCAACTTAATAAACTACACTGCATCAGGCGAAAAGGTGGAGTGTGATGTGTTGTGTTGCTCCGCCCTGTTTGACATCACACGCACGCGGGCGTCACCGGACGTTGTTTTTTCAGAGACCTGAAGCCTTTCAGTCTAAGTCACGATGTCGTTTGGTCCATAGACAAAGGCCATTTAGTCTGAGGCATGACGCATTTTCCTTTTATAACTGAGGTCTGAGGATGTCCTAAAATGTACACCGTACGAGGGACATATGACATGAATATTTATTTGATAAATTCTTCAAGTTAAACCAAAATTTTATTTTGGCAGATTGAAAATGACAGTTTCATGAAATGCTTGTAAAGTAAACTCTCAGAACAGCTCTGGAGGTTATGTAGAGTGGGCTGCTGGGCTCATATAGTGAGATGCCAGAAGCTGAAAACAGCATGAGCATAATCTGTGTATGTGTAGTAGACAAAACTGCTCTGCTCATTCATACAAAGACACAAAGGCTTCAGCAGTATTTGTAGTTTTATATTCACAGAGTGCACAGCCCTACTCTAGATTTATTTCTCCAAATTCGGTGACATTATACAGTAAATTCCATTTTTTGACCAGATTTTGCAATTTCATCAACATTTACCACATCACGGAAATGATAGGGCACCCTATATAAGCTGAGGTAATACTATTCTTAGTGATGACCTTTCACTTCTGCCTCTGTAAGGGATCATATAACAGCTGGCTTTTTATTCTCAAATAACTCTTAATTGTTCAAGGGCTAAAGTTTGATCAAAAAGATCTTTGACTTTTGATTTCTTATTTTATTCACCAAATGTCTCCTAGATGCCGTCATGCTCATCATATATACGAAAAGCTTCAGCCAGTTCATAAAACACAATCAGAAGTATCCATCTTTCGGCCTTTGTTTGCATGTCTGTCAACATTTTGTTCAACACACCCTCTGAGACCATGCCATGTGCTGTTAGCAAGCTAGCAACTGGAACCCCAAACCGTACAGCGATGGAGAGAATTACAACACGGTCATATTAATTAGAGCACTGGATGCTCTGAGATTAATCCACCATATGTGACTAATCAAAATCTCTTAATTAAGGACCGTAGCATTGTCTCATGATGAGCCTCAATGCTCTGGGCTTCTTGAATTAACCTGTTATATACCCCTTTTTGCCCTTTTTAGCACTTACTGAAAAGAGTTTTGGATTCAGCCAGCTTTTCTATCTACTTTATGTAGTATAAAGCAACATGCTCTGAAACACTTCGTCAACCTTTGGCATGTGTTCAGAAGTCTTGAGCTCACTAGAGACAGGCCGCCAGCTTTGCTTTCTGCTTAGCACTCCCTGGTCAGGGTCAGTATCAACATGACCAACAGCTTGATTGACTGAGAGCTTGATTAAAGTCCCTTTTGTAAATCAGCACAGAATTAGTTATATGAAGAAAAACATTTTATATAATACATATAATGTATATATAAATACATTTATTGTATTTGGATCTGAACGAGAGAAATTGCCAAAATTCTGGCATGATATACTCTCATGTTGTTCCAAACCCATAATACCATCATCCCATCATCATCTTCTGAACACAAATTAATTATCTTTGATGAAATCTGCAAATACCACATTTAAGGCCCAGAAAGGTAGTAAGAACATTGTAAAAATAGTCCATCAGTGGTCCAACCTTAATTTCATAAAATTTAAATTTTTTGACGCGAAAAGAAGACAAAAAGAAGACCTTTATCAAACACTTCTTCTCTTAGCTGCCGTTCTTTGCCACACTTGTCATTGAGTTCCAATGCTGTTTTGAGTGTTCTTCAAAAGATCTTAATTTCTGTTTTCCAAAAGACAAAAAAAAAACCCATACAGGATTGGAACAACGTGACAGATTTGTTTTGTTGAACTTCCACATGTAAGCTTATATATTCAGTATGATTTTATCCTCTAAAGCAAAATATTTGTGTTTATTTTAAGCTTAAGATCCTAAAAGACTGTTTTCAGTTAAGTATTGGCAGATTACTGTATACTGGCTATGAAATTCAGCAAATAGTAAGAATATTCCCACAAATCTGCACAGAAAGGTTTTATTACTGTGCACTGAAGAATCTCCAAGTTCATCACTTCAACATTCATTTAACCGTCACGTATGGCCATCCCTCCAGCTGTGCATATGCACACACTGGGTGGCCACTGCAGACATTAGGGTGATCGAGGAAGAGAAACCACAAAGCACGGTATGCATAATCTCAGTTAATACTTCTTCACCAAGAGAAGTCGTTTTAATCATCTGCTGCACAAACCCCCTCCCTTCACTCTGCCACATGTTGACTTCAACATCATTAAAGCGGTTTTTATGGTGGCTGGATGACATAGTAATCTAAATAGCTTGAAAATTAAATATAAACCATGGGAAGACTTTCTTTTGTTTATTTCATTGCTTCCAATCCATGTGGAGGAGCAAAAAAAAAAACATCAAAGTGCTAGAGTGCCATCTTTTGGTTCAACCTTTTCACCTCGAATTTTCAAAATGACATTCAACCAAAATGAAAGAGTAGAATGACATGTAATATGACAACACAGTCTAATACCCTAAGTACTTAACTTTTTGAACACAGCACATCACGTAAAGATATTTTCTTGCATCCCAAAATTCTATTTAAGTTGGATTTAATGGTGATACTTCAATATTTAAATCTATTGAATTGTTCATTTTCATGTGTTTTATTGTCTGCCTCCAATATATAATAATATAAGCAAGACAACAGATGCTTAACATGCAATCGTTTGCCATTGGCAGAAAAAAAACCTCCATAAAAACAGTCATCATCTGCGTTTTGGGGTTTGCAAAATCGAGTTGCATTGTTAAATCTTCTGTTTCTCGGTAAAGCTCAGAGGAGGACCAAAAAAGAGTGAGCTTTGAGATCTGTGCCTTTGTTCTTCTCTTTCTCACCACAACACTTTCCCATCAAAAAAGACGCCAAAGCACTTGAAAAAGGTGGTGAAGAATAAGCAGTCGAGAAGCGAGCACGCTGATTATGAAGGGACGTGAGAAAACAGCCCTGGAGAAGCGCTATTTGAAGTGATTATCTGCAATTAAATTCAGCTGATGCATCAACGGCTCGTCCTCATGCTGTTAGGTGGCTTGGCGAGGACAGAGCAGAAATTTACAAAAGCTGACAACAAATTGGTCCCTGGATGCTTCCTCAACTTTCTTTCACCCCTAACACGTGCACACTGATTTCGATTGGCTGAAAGCAGGATGGTCAGAAAGGCAGTTGGCATGCTGGCATGGCAGGAAGTGAGTAATAGCTAAATAGAGGTCTGGGCTATTTGGCCCTCTGTGGCTCATGTCTTGCTGCCTTGACTGGAGCAGATGAGCAGCTAAAAGCTCAGAGAGTATGCGTGACCATCTGCCATCTCTGTTTTGCTCTCTGCTTCATAGATTTGGGTGTGTATGTGTGTAAATGAGACAGGGAGAGAGGAGACGTGACACAAAAAAAGAGAGAGAGGGAGGTAAAAAAAGACTCTTGCTCTCCTTCCTCCTCTATCATGGACTCTTTCTCTTTTTCCCTATCCGCTGTCACACATATTCGTGCAGGAGCAAGACAGAGGTAATAGACTCTCATACCAATGAGCTAAAGCTGTGGCATTCTGACAGTTCCAGCTTGTGGCCTGAAATTGACCCCCAGACTCCAGCTACAGTCTGAAAACCTCCATTTACAACACCACAGGCTGCTACACAGCACCCCATCAAACACACAACCAGCCAAAGGCAAAAACATCACAAAACAACTGCGCTTATTAAGCGCAACACTGCCACCTGTCGGTGAGAAATCTAACAGCTGATGTAAAATGTGATATTTAAGAAGAATCCATCCTTTATTTATTGCCACACAATCAGGGCCAGTTGCACCTCCACAACTTTTGTCATAGAACAGCACAGTAAATTTATTAGGGGACAATCTGACAGGAGCGACCAGGGGTTAAGCGACTTGTTTAAGTGCACAGTTGTAATGACACCTAATGGGGATTGAACCATCAGACCTTCCCCACCAACAACACTTCATCGCATAACACTGTTATATAAGAAAACCTGATCAAGGAGCACATTTATAGTTAATGTGTATTGTGAAAAAATGCTCCTTATGCTGATTATGTAGCAATTAATATTTAGAAAGACTACAGCATCTACTTTAGTTAAATCTTCCTTTTTTAAACATAATTTTATATATTAAATAAGTGTTTTATATATAGTGGCAAGAATACATTTGTAAACCCTTTAAGCATTGATTATTTATAAAATGTGGACTGATCTTCATTTAAGTCATAATTAAATGAAAGCAGACTAAAATAACACAAATATTTATATACAAATGTAGAAAATTCTGTCTTGCTTCATGCACAAAATCATAGGTGAGACAGATCTGAACAGAAAGAGAACAGCAAAAAAGTTTTTGTTCATGTCAACAACCTAAAATATAGCTGTTTACAAAACATTAAAACATGTCTAATGCCCTAACTCACCTGCTGATCCACAACAGTTGAAACAAATGTGGACGTTTTGGCAGAAATTATTGTTTTGTTTAGAGGGAAAACGGTCATTGCACACTAACTCCGAACCCTTATTAAATAATACTGCAAAAAAAATAGAATTTCTGTTGATAACAACACTAACCAATGTTGAATATGTCACATCAGTACATTAAACTAACAGTAATATAAAACAGAACCTGAGGCACCTACAGGTTATTTAATCAGACTGATATACATCAAATTCATTAAAAGTGTACCCTAATTTCTATAGTTCCAGACTCGAACCAGCATCCCTGTAGAAGCAATATGTGCAACACAACCTCTCTTACCATCGACAGAAAAAAGCTATCAGAACACAGATATCTGTGGCACCTAGGTTATTTAGTTGACTAACCAGCCATGTCTTGCTCTATACTGTTTTTAGCAGAACATGTACAGTCGCCACGGTGATGCAGCGAGCTAAAGTGATATTGCTTTTCCACCTCACAAGAAGACTACTTCACTGACCATCACTGTTTACACAGAAAACTGCTGATCAGTGAAGAGCAGACTGGATTCACAGCAATCTTTCTCAGATCACTGTGGATGAATAAATTAGTTATAGAGGAAGAATCAATGCTGTGCAATTACAGTGGATTCTGGGAAAGAAGCACGCAGTAATATAAAATCAAAACTGTTTCTTATTTCGACTGAAGGTATATGGTATATTTTATGATTTAGAAGCACATGACAAAAGTGGAACTGGCACATACTGGTTTAAATGACAGTTTGTTTTTTTTTTTTGGTTGGACAATTCTGGATTTTGGATGTGGCGCTTAGGAAAACGAAAGGCATATTATTAATGTGTGTGAATTACCAACCCCAAGAATATTGTGAATTTCTTTCCAACGATTAGCCCACTGTTCTGTCAGCTCCTGAACCTGAGAAAAAAAGTGAGATCCTTCACATTACTTCTATAAGGTAAAATCTTTTATTTCAAAAATGGTCCAGAAAACAGCATTCTGAGCTCAGAAATAAATACCTCTAAAATCCCAGTTCATGCATACTTACATCAAAACCTAAGAGCAGCATAATATTAAACGAAAATTAAAACAACAGTGCTGCTGCTGACCTCCTCTAACACAAAAGCTTTAATTATCCCTTTAAATCAGCATGCATCATACTCAAACAACCATGAGATGTGACCAAATCAAGGAGTTATCTGCTGCTATGCATGGTTTTACCCAAATTTTAATCATCAGAAGATCCGCTCAAGTAGTCTGGGGATGTGCAGAGAAATTGAGACACTTACTCTGGCTTCATCCTGATGAAGCCTCTCCTCCACACTCGACCCTGATGGCTGTTCAAACGACACCATCTGAAAGGAGAAGGATTGAAGCATTTAAGTCATGTGATCACTGACTTAACAAAACAAAGTACAAAAGTAGTTACTTCTGTGTATATGCCTGCATTGGGACATATCATATCATAAAGTATCAGCTTCATACTGCATAAAACATCTGTGCACATTTCCAAACCATAAAAGGCTGTGGGCAATGTTAGTTTATAAATCATGCACAGACTTCAAGGAAGTAAGTCATTTTTGACATATTTTCTGTGTATTATGATTCGGGAAGCAGAGGTTCCTTTCATAGCTCAGTTATTTAGTTATTTTGTAATTAGGGAACTCCCAAAATTCTCAATTGTTCACCAATAAACGATAAAAAAAGAAAAAGAAAAAGAATTCGTCCTCAAATCGGGACAAATCTAAGAACAGTTTGAGCCATTGTTAAACTCGAGAAGAGAAATGTAAGAATACTAGGGTCCTATTCATATTCTCATAAGAGAAATATGAGAAGCTGGAGACTCCATCTGCGTCTCATTGCTTTCTAAGAGAAACAGAGATATTAAAGAGATCTCATTTGTGATTTTTCATTCCTACAAACTAATCCTGGCATACCATATAATACTGATAATATATAAATTGAAATTCAGCCTGTGCTGTCTGAGGAGGATGAAGTCAAATTTAAGTCACCTGATTTCCAGCAGACAGCAGCGCTTTCAGACGGGCAATCTCAGCTCGCAGCTCTCTGATAATCTTTACATTGCTGTCCTCATTCACAGTGGGCTTGTTTAAAATTTTCTTGGCCCGGCTGGCATAACGAAGGGTGTTCAGGGTTTCGCTATAGTTTATGTCAGCAGGTGAGATGGCTGGAGTGACAAAAGAGAGAAGGAAACTGAATACTTAATAATGAGGTGAGAAATCTCATTGAAACAGAATATTAAAAAGTAGAAGCAGCAGATCAAAGTATAAAAACACAATAAGACAATCTTAAGAGTTGGATCTTAATGAAAAAATTTACATTTCAGTCTGCAGCTTTTTCTTTTGGCTATTTAAGATGCTTCTTAGTTTTAGCCTTTTTTGAAGCTTTCCACCTAAATGTAATTTTGTTTTATGGAAACTAGCAGCTTAACAAAATGTATTTTGAGGGCGTGTATAACAATAACACTGATACTTCTGACATACTAGCTATCATGATGGTTTTGGAGTTCCCACCAAGACTGTCTTTTAGGAGCCAGGTAAGCACAGAGTCTCGATATGGAACAAAATTTTGCTTCTTTTTCATCCCACCCTCAACAGACAGATCAGCTGTGACAACAGAAATAACAGAACATTCACTGAACAAAATAAGTTCATATAATCTTAACCTACAGTAATCCATATCCTTTGGTAACTTTCTGAAGGTTGCTGGTTTACCTAAAGTAGAGATGACAATGCCCAGAGTAACCAAAGATCTATTAATGTTGGCGCCCTCCTTGAGTCGGATGCCAGTAGCCTGTGTGGCATTAGCTCTTTCACTTCCTGCCAGGTCAACCAGATGTACCTTACTCACTGTCTCACTTGGTAACTCTGCATCAAACATGGCCTATAAGGACATATTTTGGTAAATGATACAGTCAGATATTTCTCATTCCAAAATTCAAAGTGCAGAACCAAAATGCAATAGGCAAAAAAGCTTTTGATTGAAACAAATGAAAAGTAAGATTTAGTCTGCATGACAGCTTGATCATGATCGTGAATAAATAAAAATAGCTGGATTTACCAATTTATAACCAACCAACCTAAAAGAGTTTAAAATATTAGTCTCACAACATAGAAGAACTGAGAACACAGACTGAACTTTGACGAAATAAGGAGATGAAACAGAAAAAAGGGTATGTTTGGAGCAGCATGCTATCATAATACTTTTATTATTTTAGTGTGATGGATAAACTGGAATTACTGTATAATTAGTCATGATTTTTAGCATCTCTTATTTGACTTATTTTTATTGTTCATGCAATACTTCCAACTATTAAAACATCTTTAAATAACAGAATAAAAAAATAAAATAGCTATAATTAATTCCAAGAAATCCCACTCAAAACATTACATTTCTTGCCTGCTGATTAACTTTTGTACTTAGTATATACTGCTGAGTGCAGGATGTTTTTTAATATAGTACACACTGTGCAAAGTAGTAATCTAGTATTCTGTTCCAAGCATAGCCATCGACACATAAAATAGACTCAAAGGTCACTCCAGCTGCATTCAGCAGTCTAACCCATGCGTAATAAAGTCACAATGATATCCGTGTATCGTTACCCAGTCATCCCCAGCCTACACAGAAATTGGAGAAAGCTCACTGGATAATACAAACAGAGAGATGAGAACTTCAAGCTGCGACGGCTATCTGCACAAATGTACAAACAGAGAGGCAGATGGCATTCAGCGGAGGGTAAATGGACTTGCGACCTTGATAAAGCGAATGGTGAAGATGGCGTGGGATCGGCTGCTGACATGGTTCATGCCTGTGCTGGCAGTGGCACGCCTTCTGTTGCCTTCCTGCATCAACTGGCTGACTTCAGTATAGTTCTGCACGTGGTGTCTGGAGAGGGCTGGACAACATATATGTGCACATACAAGAAAAATACGAACAACGGTTTGTACATATTGCAACTTTTCAGTAACGCTGTTTGAGTATTCAGTAAAGTAACATTAAAACACATGAAAGCTGTCAATCATAATGATGTGAGGAGCTGTTTTATAGTCAATTTACCCTCCACATATGGTCCATCTTTAGGATGTTCCCTCACTTTCAGCTCACAGCCTTGTGTCTCTGTGCTGGGAAGGAGGTCTCGAACCCGCTCATTGTAGACTTCAAAGTAGCTGGAAGCAGAAAGCATCAAAGATAAGAACAAAGCAGTGAAAGTTTGCTCTTGAAACACAAGATAGCGATTTACTATTTTAGGATATAACAGGGGAAAAAAAGGTTTTCACCACACAAACTTCAGCAACGACTCTCCTCTAATTTTAAATGACACACATTCTTCTGCTAAATACCACTGGTTTAGTTTATATTTTGGTTTAATAGCTTATTTGCTAGCTTATTACATTTTCTTTGCTTTTGACTAAATCATCCATAAAGCAATTGTCTGGAAAACCCAAATCAATTACCATCCACTGTTTGAATATCATCATGCGTAAATAAAATGATAGAAAACTCTGGTGTGATGGAACACGGCGACTTGACAAGAAATTAGATGACACACATTTTCCCTGAATCTGAGTACGCAGCAGTATATCACAACAGAGCTTATTACAGCAATCATGGGGGGGGGAGGGGGGCAAAGTCTCGACAGTCAGAAAAGAAATAAAATCCCACAAGACAATAAACCTATTTCAGGCTGTCTGCAGAAATGTGAATGTTTAAACAGGCTCCTGATATGAAAGACAGATTGGTCCCTCTTCATCTCCTAATGAAGCTGAAGAGAGAGGCAGCGTCAGTTTGAGCTCAATACAAACTAACAGTGAGCTAATTAAAACATGACAGTCAAGAAATCCTGAATGCCTCTTCTGCTAGAACTGTCCCTAGTGAATGAGCACTGTTTAAAGGAATCCAGGCAGTTAAACTACATCTTGCAGGCATTTGCAAACCACGGTCATATGCAAGACAAGTCATTAAGAAAGGGTATACACTGAATTGGACAAGTCTCACTTAGGAGCGTGACTAGGCTATCGAACTTTATCCGCCAATATTTTTCCCAGAATATTTCTTTCCTTTTTTGTACTGCAGCAATTCTACTTGCAATAGCAATTGATTTAATGTGCAATAACTGTATTTTAAAGACCTCATTTATACCACAAGCAAGAGATTTAACTCGACGGCTTCCTTTATTACAATGGGTGCATTCACATTTAAAATCTGTGCAGGCAAATAGCTTGCACTGAAATTTGAACATGCAGCACATGAGAGATTTTACAATTAATTAATTGTTTCTTGTCCATACTGTTGTTAATCAAGGCCTCTAGTGAACTAAATAACAACATAAATTCCATTTTTGGACTTTTATAGCTACATAAAGTATTTGACTTTTGTTAAATTTACCAACCCCTAGTACTGCAGTAAATTTAATAGACCTTTACTATTGTTCACATATTACTATACTAGACATACTATAATACAATCATCCATCAAGCACAAAAATACTTTATTGCATAGCCTTGGTGAGCATTTAAAAACAAACATTTTTTAAAAATCCCTAACTTCTGAAAACTTGTGTATAACTGAGCTGGAATAGCTGGGTCACAGTATATCTCTGATGTCTAAAATAACATTTAATATGTCTAGTCACACCCCTGTCTGTCTCTCTCATCTAATCTATCATATGGCTGTTATCTAGAAGCCATTATGATAACTGCTTTAGGTGGAAGCAGACGGAGGCTGTACACTGACCTTCCTGATCATCTGGTCGTAATTACACTCCTGCTATCTTACAATGCCCATAAGAAATGACAAGCTGCCAGAACGGACGCCTCATTTACACACTGCAATCTGCCTGTCCTTCTCCCTGGGATTTTGATGGGATCATCAGCCTACAATAAACCGCCATGGAGCAAATGATTGGAGCAGCCGTTGGCAATTGTGGTCATGTAGGTATCTCTCTTGACACCTCTGAATTACTTATGTTACTCACTCCTTTGGCAGTCTACCTGCAGCATGGTTATGCTATTATCTGGACATTTCATACCTGACCTCCATGTGAAATGATGCCTTGTCTTTTTGTAACACTCCACTGATGTGGTGGAACAGCCCCTCACAGATCCGTGGAATAAGTCCAAAATCATCCTGAGTAAAGGAAAAACGAAGATTTGTGGTTAAATGTACCCAGAAAAGTTTTGCCACTGTGCAATCAAAAAATTACCAGTAAACTCTCTCAATTGTCAACTATTGATTTGCACATTAAGCTGGAATTGAAGAAATTATTTTCACATAGTCATCCTTCAAATAATAAAAAAAATTATTAATCGTGCATCGCAAACAAACTATAATAAAATGTCATTTTTTACATGATATATGTGTGCATACTGTGTATATTTAATGTGTACAGTACTGTGCAAAAGTCTTAGGCCACTAGCATTTTCACCAGCAAAAAAAGGTTATTTCTATCTTTTGCGGTAGAGTGTCAGATGGAAATATCAGTTTACTTTTCCAAACATAATTTTTGTCATTAATTGTAATAATGCAGTGACATTATTGTCTGCACAAGGAGTCTGATAACAGCCAGTGCTCCACACAGAGATCTGATCATCATCCAGTCTGTCTGGAATCACATGAAGTAACAGAACAAACTGA
>JAUMHQ010000070.1:15411359-15425696 GCA_032361165.1 Enteromius paludinosus
TGGATCCCATCCACTTGCATTAAATGACTACCAGACTGCCACGGTTAAAGTTAAAAATCTTCGTTTGTGTTCTGCTGTGGGAAAAAAGTCACCTACATCATGGATGCCCTGGGGGTAAGCAAATAAACACCAATTTTTCATTTTTGGGTGAACTATCCCTTTAAAGAGTGCAGGGTTAAAATACTTTTTTTTAATTTTTTTTTTTTACTTCAGATGGCAAATGTACATGTTATAAATATGTAACTTGTGCTTTTAGCCTTTTTAACATTTTAAGCACAAAATAGGTTCGGTCCCATTATTCTGTTGCCATGCTTGCTAAAACAAGCAAAACGCTATTCTGCTTGTCTACATAAAAGATATTAATGCACTACATTGATATTAATGCAGTGTTGTTTCAGAAGTGAACTAAAATGAACTGCATTATTGTAAAACGGACATGCATGAGAAAGCCAAATAGTTTCTTTTACCATATTTAAAGCTGTCTTGAGTGAAAGTGATACTAATACTGCTCTTTCTATCAGGAATCAAGAACCCGGTGCTGGTAGCCAGAAGACTATTAAGTGAAACTCAGAAGGGGAAGCTATCAGCTGGCAGGATCCCTCCTTGGTGAGCGGAGCTCTCTGATGTTGGCTTTTTGGCTATGGTAGACATATAGATGGACTAACATACTTTATTGATGCCTAATGCCCCGTTCACACGAATAGGTTTCTTGCCGCTAAATACAAACATTTTGGAGGCAAATTCATACATACAAACAAAAATGAATGAGAAAAAGAGAGTACTTTTTTCCATTGCGTACGTTTATCTATAGAAAAAACGCAAACGCTGTAATCACTGCTGGAGCTGAAAGGAGAATGAGCACATGAGTACTATTGTCTTCTTTCCTATTGGCTGTTGCTCTTCATTTGCATAAAGTTGAGAATTCTGCACTTTGTTGGGTCGCTGGACACGCCTACATCACTCACGGCCGCTGTTGCTCTTGTCGCTGGAAAGTCTGAACGGGGCTTAATGGGAAGTACATTTGTAAATCAAGGAACATAAGCATATCAGTTGCAGTATACAGAGATTACACTATTATGTATGAACCTAATGCAGCCAGACTGAACAAACGTTATGCATGGCAGAACATTGTGGTATTCAGACAAATGTAGCAAGTTTGTCTTGGCTATAAGAAATTAGTACCATTCACAGAATAAAACCTATTAAGTGGCCCAAAATATTTACTCATGCCACATTTATTGACACCAAGACAAATAGTTGTTTTTCATTTGTATGTTTTTTTAAAGTGTATTTTATTTAAGGCTGCAAATCAAAAATTTAGCTTACATACTACTGTACGTGTGCACTGTTTATGTTTGATATGTATATATAAATATATATATAATAATTTTGATAATGTGCTGATTTCTAATTTCTAGCTTTCAACAGTGCTTTATATTTTTGTAGCATTTTCTCAGGGTAATTTCGTGAAGAGAAAGTTCAAAACAACAGCATTTATTTGAAATAGAATTTTGAAAAGCTGTGATGAAGTTGTACTGACAAATAAATTGCATCTTTACTTCGTCAGTTTTTTAGTGGGCAAAGGAGCAGAACAGTGGGCCATCAGCCATGGTATCCCAGCATGCCCTACAGAGAAGATGACCACCAGTGAGTACCAGACCACCCAGAATCCTCTTTCAGCTTCTGTTGTGAGCTTGACTGCAGCAATTAAAAAAAGGTTTATGTACATATAATAAAGTTTAGGGCACAGTTTGGATTAGAGTTGTTCACGGGTCCAAAAATTCATACCCGAACAGACCCGGAAATGTGCTGGACAGAACCGACCCGACCCGGCCCCGGATTTTATTTTAAAGTGATACCCGAACCTGTGAAGACCCGAGAAATACCTGAAATGTACTAGTTGGACCTGAACCCGGCTGGAAAGACAGACCCTAATGTACCAGATAACTGCTATTAACAGCTATTAATAAGTTGCGAAGAAAAAAAAAAACTTTTTAGCGTGACGTTACTGTTAGTAGCCTTCTCCCTGACTTCGTGCAATGCGTACAAACCTCCTTAATCATCTTATGAAACTTAAAGGAGGAATTCACGCATATAGCACGAGACTTAAATAGCTTATTCTGATAAGTGAGAGTGTATTTTTTTCCTCCATATTTTCTATCATCACTGTGCTCTGAGCCGAGCCTGACCAAAAATGTTAAATATGACAAGATGGTTCTTATCAAGATGGTATTATAAACACGTAAGAAAAAAATGCAATGCATACTATGGCAGAGTAAAAGTCCCGGCTGCCATAGAAACATTTTGTGAGCGTAAGAGTGTGCATTATTTTAATGCGAAGTGTTGACTGGTGCTGTGTTTTCTGATTGACTCCGGTATTACACACAGACACGGGACCCGAAGTAATAGATTTGGACCCGACTTACTTGTGCTCTGGTCCTTTGTGAAGAGCTCTACTTTGGATATTAGAAATTGATAAAAGAAATGCCATTATTTCACTTTATTAGGGAAAACAGGAAATTAATACAAGACTTGTACTTTTTTTTTAAGTAAATGTCTCTCATAAAAGAGTTTTAAAGTGAAATGAAAGGTCTTGTGTGAGATACCCTTCAATCTGTCCAGGTTCCTTTAATAGACGAGCTTGTGGTTTGTTCTGTTATATAATGTAATGAGGTCTGAGGTGGAGTTTTAACCTGTTACACAACACTGTGACACTGACTGTGTTATTGTAAGCAGTTTTTAATACACGCCTGATATTATTCTCTCAATTATTAATTATATGAATGTATTATTATTAGACAAGAAATGTTTATACTGTGGAAATAGATTTTTTATGCTAGTAAGACCTGTTTTAGTGTGTGAACATTCAGCTGCTGGTCCTCATTGACTTGCATAGTGTTTTTTCCATACTATAGCACTTGTATTTCCTTCAGGAAATAAAAATCTAGTCTGTATTGTCCTTTTGCACAGGTTGTATTCAAATATACTAGATGTGGAATAGCTCGAAAGCTTCCTATGTTAAGGCTTTTTACCAAAACCACTGCCTTTTATCTCTTTTATTTTGAGTCTTTGATAGTGGCACGGAATAATTTCATTGAATAATGATTGGCAAGAAGGCATGTGATCTCATCTGCTGGATTATTTTTAAATCTGTTATTTTTACCAGCTCTAATTGCATTCAGTTAAATTTATCAAAATGATTGAATTGTGTCAATTTCATTGATTCATTTTCTTTGATTAAGAGATTTTCACAGGAGTGGAATGCAGGGCTTGGTAAACAATGGCTTCTATACTTTAATAGAGGGCTCCATGCCGACTCCCATTGTGTGTGTGTGTCAGATTGAGATAGAGTGTGTGTTGTCAGCGTTGGAAATTATCTGATGCCAAAACCATGACCTCACTCCAACACATGTCCCATTATTTAGGGAGACTTTGAGGATTTCAACCACATTTCCACCAACAGACTGATTTATTATGTGAATAAAGGCTCCCTCGCCAAACACACACCCTTGCTGCACTATGTTATCATGAAGGATAATACTAATAATCAAAGCAATAAGGCCACAGAAGCAAAGCAGTTGTCAGCATTTAGTGGGTCCTGGCAAACTCTCACGCACACACACACAGTTGTTTGGCAGTAGAGTAATATCTGTTATTGACTGTCACACCTTTTTCAACACTTTACAGAATTCAGTTTGTCAGGCTACAAGAGGAACAAAAGGAAGATGGAGCTGGCGGAGCAGGTTGAGACGAAGAGGAAAAGACAATTGTGTGGACATGTGAGTGAATCTAAATGACTGATGTCCATATTTGATATTTAATACAAATTTACGCGGAGAGGACCAATGAGATTTCAGTATGGGTAGGATATCTGGCATAAATATTCAGTTCAGTGTTGATGTTAAGAGATTTTTAGTCAAAGGGAAAACTTTAAAATTCAGGATATGCTGATTAAAAAAAGACAAGTAAATATGCAAGTTTCTCCTATAAATGCTTCATGATCTATAGGTATCCACCCTCCCATTCAGTTCAGCACATTTAATTAGGTCTAAACACAGTGCTGCAGAAGCATTTGCTCTGACATTATTACTCGACTGATAACAGGATCTGCATCTGTTCAGTCCTCTAATTCAAAACCACCGCATATAACCAGAGGAGGAAACCCGTCGGGTAATGACGACCTTGAAGGGGGGTGTGGAGACCTCAATTACTCACAATCACAGGAAACACATTTACGTATACTTACTGCACTGCTGACATGGCACTGCACGCAAGGAATTTGACTTGGGTGACACAGTTCTCTGACGATCTTTTGTAGCTTCTTGTTACTGACCTGAAAAGCACGAGTTCACAAGGTAGATGTGAACAGATCAACTTGGGAAAGATCTCTCTAGCTATTTAATTTGGGCAGTTTCAAATGTATATTTGGCACTTGAAGATATTTTGAAGAATGTTCAGCTTGAGGTTGAGTAAATTATAATAAGATTTAATTTTTGGGGTGAACTATCTCTTTGAGTTAAATGACCCTGCATGAACCATTTATATCTTATTTTAAAGAAACTAAAAATCACAGGTTTTCGAGATTGGGGCCTTGTGGATGATACAGGAGTTTTAAGACAGGAGTTTCGATGTCACTTGAGACCATGGCGCTTGAGCACCACGTCCACCCTGCCGCCCGATCTCCCGCGCCCACATCTTGAAGTTATTTCACCGAATTATTTCCTGTAATGTGTTTGAACATGTTAGCATCTCCTACTTTTTTGGTAGGTTTTCAAGGAAGCGATTTGACAGGTACACATGGAATGCAGGTGTCCAGGGAAAATGGGTTCCAGCGCAGATCCGTCCACGATGTGATGCTTGTGTGGTCCCGACGAGAAAGCGAAACACGGGTCACTCCAGGGTCATTAGTTGCAAATTACAGTGTCTGAAAATGTGGGTGAAAATGTTATTCGACAGGAAAGACAAATACGTTGCGGTCTAACTTGGTTTGGTGTGAGCGGTATTCGTGTTCGGTGTTCGAACCTTGTATGGTTTGTTTTAAAGATAGCATCGGTTTGAAGTAAGTGATTGCTGTTGGCTCTGTCTGCATGAATGATCTGTGCCTCTGGGATGCCACATGGTCTTTCTTCCTTCAGTTCAGTTCAGTAAAGACTTTTCTCCAGAGCTGTGCATTAAATGGTCATTAAGATAACAACACATCCCCCAGTCTCCTCTCAGGCGGCCTGTGATTTGTTTGATTTTATAAGTGCCATATTTATTGTTTTACTGGGGATGAAATGCATTTGTATCGCATGGATAGCCTGGGGTCTATGGGTTCTCGTTCATTTTTAACGCATTTAAAGTGCTTTGCAGAACTAAGATGTATTTTCTGTTATGTGGGTGGGTGCACTCGTGCTTTGTAGAAACATGACTGTAGCATTGGGAATATTATGGAATCTTAGAATTTTGTGTTTTATGTCTTGCCTGGAGTTTTTGAAAGCTGTTTAGACGTATAGAAGTTCACACGATGAGGGATTTTGGGAAGAAAAGTAATTACTGGATTTGCAAAAGTTCGCAAGGTTCATGGCAAGGTTTATGTCTTAGAATACTTTCGCAAAAACCACAAATAGCCAGACATAAACTTGGGGTGAAAGGCAAGGTGCTTAAAAAACATTTGGGGGTTAACTAAATCTATTCAGGGCATATGCCCCGGAAACCCAGCCCTAGTGCCGCCCATGTTTTCAGACTTGGAAATGTGATGGAATTTAGTGCCTTAAGTCTTAATATTTACTTTCAGTGAGTATTGTTAAATGATGGCATGACATGAAAATCTGCCTGAAATGTGTTTATGCAGTGGAGATGATAAATCAAGTAATTTTGAGCAACTGGGAGTTTATTGGTCCAAATTTTTATTTCTTTTTTTTTTTTTAAAGATGTAAACATTTCAACTTCTTTCAAGTCAGTTACCAACTTGCTTTCATGACACATCAAAAATAGAGACAAAGCAGAATAATTTTTTAAGACATAAAGGTTATATAAACAGTTACCCATGAAAGAGAGGAAAATTGATGCTTCCCTTTGGAAAGGTCTGTGAGCAGATGTTGTGCTGGAGTTGATTTTGTCAGATTTATCGCTAACGGAGAGATCAATAATAACGTTCTGTTTTTGCCTGTTCGCTAAGTTATTGCACATAATAATCAGCCGAGGTCAGAAGATCCGTGGCCCAGTAGTGACACTCTGTTCATGGGAAGATGGAATAATAAATTATAAGTCATCTTGTCCCCTTCCGCAGTTTCTCAAGAACGGCCAATTTGTCAAACCGTTCTACAAGTCTTTCAGTCCACATCAACGCTCTTTCCAAAGTACACAGCAATCAGCAAATGAAAACAGTCCTTTAAAAATGACCACTTTACTCATTCTAAATGAGAGCACAAGGATCATTTTTCAGATGCTGATATATAATTGGGCTTTATTTGCTCAAGTTAGATAGCGACAAGTATTACAGTTCCCAGGTTTGTCAGAAAGTTTGGTTATGGTAGCCAGCTGGGTCTGAAAGCAACCTTCATAGACAAGACAAAAACACCGCAAGAGAAGCTATGTTCAATGTGTTTCAGTCTAGTATTATTCTGGGCTTTGGATATGTGCCTTTTTTGCTGTTGCCAGTAACCACAGCCTCTTTGTTCCTCTCTTTTGGCTCCTGGTTTAGCATGAAGATACATTGACACTTACATTTATTTTTGATTTCACTTTGTAAATGATCTAAGGATGTTAGGCTGCATAAATGTGCTGGTTAATTTCAGTGAAATTCAAATTTTAATGGCACTTTGGTGCGCAGGAGAATGATTTTGGCTGCTTGGAGCCAGTAGGAGACATCATGGTGGAAGGTGAGGAGAATAACTCGGCCTGTCTGGACACGGTTGGTGCCATCGTGGTGGATCGGGAAGGGAATGTGGCGGCTGCAGTTTCCAGCGGAGGCCTGGCCATGAAACATCCGGGTCGAGTGGGACAGGTGACCTTTGATTTGCTTCTAAGTCTGAGCATATTCTATTTAATAATGTTATACAATAAATAAGCATATCAGTGATGTAGTGATAAAAAAAAACCTGTAATTAGTAAATATGCATTTTTATTATTACTATAAAATATTCTCATTGTAATTACCATTAATAGTATTCACTTGTTTATAGCATACTTAGATTTTCATAAAAAGGCTTATTCATACTAAGCAAAAACAATTAGCACAACACAATTTTAAATTAACAATGGATTATTACACCACTGTTCAAAAGGTTGGGGTCTGTCTATTTTTGAGAGAAGTCGGTTATGCTCAAGGTTGCGTTTGATTAAACAGATTGACAATCTAAGTAATTACTTAATAATTAATAATAGTTAGTTATGTAAATTCTGAAAATGTAAAATATTACTACAGTTTAAAATACTTTTTTAATTTTTAAAGTTTGCACAAAGTCAGAATTCTTATTATTAGCAGTGTTATTATTAACAGTTGTGCTGTTTATTATGTTGGTGGTATAACACCATTAACTTACTGTAGGATCCTTTGAAGAGTAAGAGCTCAAAAGAACTGCATTTATTAGAATTTTTAATTATTATTATTATTATTATTTGTAACCAAGTAAAAACCTTTACTGCAACCTTTGATTAATGTAAAGGATTGAAGCTAAATAAAAGTATTGATTTCTTAAAAAAAATAAAAATCTTACCTCAGACTTTTAAACCGTATTGGGTAACACTTGAGAATAGGTAACGCACATTCAATATTAACTCAGAGTTTTCCCTGAACAAGCTCTGCTACTTATTAATAGCTTGTTGGATAGTTGTTAAGTTTACGGATGGGGTACGATTACCCCATCTAAAATATGGTAGTGTGGAGGATAAGGTATTAATATTTGATTATTAATACTAATAAACAGCTAATATACTAGTAATATGCATGCATGCTAATAAATCAAATACAAAATAATAAAGAATCGATCCATAAAATACAGTGTTACCCAGAATTGTATGCTGCAAACATAAACTAATAAATGCGTTAGATGCATAATCATAAATGTCTTTTTATTTATTTGCTGCAGCAGAGATACTCTGTTCAAAATGTTTCTTCAAATGTTTCCGTGTCTCAGGCTGCTCACTATGGTTGTGGCTGCTGGGCTGAAAACGCCCGTGATGTCAGCCTTTACTCTACAGCTGTGAGTACCTCAGGTATCAAAAACACTGGAGTCATATTAGTGTGACATTACTGTACGTTTACTGCTTTTTCACAGGTTCAGTCAACCATGGGTCACTGAGTGCGTTTACATGGACCCTCTTAATGCGATTATAATGAGATTTTGGCAGTATTGCAATTAAACTTCAACGCATGTAAACGCAATATTTCGATTTAAAGAATGCGATTATGCTCATAATTGCAATTTGCCGCTTTGACCAGTCTACTGTTTCGGCTTTTAAAATAGTTTAGTTTTGTGTGGAATGGCAAAATTATTGTTTTTATTTCATTTTTGGGGCATTCTCGTTTGTTTTAAAAGTAGCGATTGGCCAGCGGCAGAAAAGCCTTTTTTAAATCATCATGATTTGTCTAAAATAAATCTTGCATACTAAAACAATTTAAGCATATAAAAATGTTTATACGTTAAACCTCACTATAATAAAGTCTTTTAATATTATTGCAAATTACAAAAGGTTAAAATATGCTAGGTAACGATTATTTAGCAATAAATTGGAGTTTTTTCCCTGCACTACTGATAGCAGAACTGTTAACGTCAGAGCTTGTCGATACTTTGATAATTTAGCTGATTAAGAACAGAGTTTCGGTACCCATCCCTAATCCTTTCCAACGTTTTAATGCCATTAGCCATTTGCTTAGTTGAGACATATTTCAAGAGCAAAAAAGATTTCCTGCTTTACTTGGGATTCCTGCCGTGAGCGGGGCCCAAGGCTGTGCACTTCATGTTTTAAACTAATGCTTTTTGTCACATGAATAAAACGAGATGCTCTCTCTTATATTCGCTGTGCCCAAGTCAATAGGCCACAGACTTGATTCGCATCTCCATACAACAAATGCAAGCACGCATGTCTATTGTGCCCATAGAGGATGTCTGGATTTCTTAAAGCAATCATGATAAAAGACAGATTTTTGTTTATGGCTAGACATGGAAGGGGACGAGACGATTGTGTGTGAATAAATGCTATAGGAGATATTATCTTCAGGTCAAGATTAAAGTGAAGATGAAATCTATGTTTGGGTTTATATGCCGCATCACAACACGTCACTTCTTTTGATGTGCGCACAGTATATGCTTTTTAGATATAAATATCCTTTTAGCAATTAATGACAGTATTTGTTCATACATTCTTTAGCTTCTTTGCTAATTGGGAAGGACTACATTTTAAAATATACAAAAATGGATTGAAGTTGTGTTATATTGTGATAATATTTTATATTATAGTTTTTACTTTATTTTTAAACTCAGCCTTAGTGAAGATAAGAGATTGTTTCCATAAAAAACAATCTTTCTGACCCTGAAGTTTTGAAGTGTGATGCAAATGATAAATAATTATGTGTAAAATTGTTTTATACCGTAGGGCAGTAAGGGATTGAATTATATGTGCACATGCCTGATATGGCCATGGTAAGTGCATTGTGCATTCATTTGAAGTTACATGTATTAAACGTTTAATTTATTCCATCTTTCCTATTCTGTGCTGGTAATTTGCACTTACTTTGTTAACCACCAGGACATGGTACAATAACTTTTTCAGCATAACTGCACCTGTAACTTAATTATAATATTTCACAAGAAACAACGTTGCTTTTAACAACCAGGCACCTTGTAAAAAGGCCCTGGTTGGCTTTGAATTGTCAAACTGTAGCCTCTGTTAATATGCTTCCCCATGCCATAATCACTTACACAACTTCCAAAGAGAGTTATACTGTGATGAAGGCCATATTTCTTTTCTTTCCCTTCATCCTTTGTCCTGCGGCACCCTTGTGTGAAAGCACCTTTGGCCTGGCCTGAGACCTTCAGTGAAAACACACCTGGCCCATTGAATAGAGACTGAGATTCATTCAAGCTTGGCATGTTGCACAGGGGTGCAGCATGTAGGACTTCCTCTGGTTAAAAGAAAAGAAGTAGCCGGGGATGTAGATTACACATGCTTTTTAGGAGATTTTGCTTGGTCTTAAGCTGCTTCGTTGTAATTGAAAAAAAAAATAAAAAAAATTTATAATTATATATATATATATATATATAAATATTTTTTTTTATTCTGATGGGAAATATTACCCAGGCATGTTCTCTACAGGTCCCGTGAGATATATACACTATTGCTTGATTCAACAGGTCTGAAATATTACGAGCGCTGTTTTACATGTGTGCTCCCTGTTGAAAGTTTCACTTTATAATCACACAAACTGGTGCAACAGGCACGAAACTCACATTGTGTTTTGTGCCTCTTTGTTTTTGATCGTCCGCCATTCCAAAAACAAAAGCAGAATCACACATTTTATCACCTTCTCCCCCCATGGCCGTTTCAGCATGCATTTCTCTTTCATCCTCTTCAAAATTGAAAACGCATGGCGGTGAGGACAGGCCTTTCGAGTGTGCGCTCCAGCGGTGCACCTGCTTTTCATTTCCCAACTTAAAAGGCGTTCCTATCAAAAGGAGGAGAAAAACAATCATTCTGGCTTCAAACTGACACAAAAAAGCTCGCTTTCTGTCAGGTCAACCCTGTTAGTCGCTGCGGTTTCGCTGAGGGCGAAAGGCGAGTCGGTGTTGATCCCTTTCGCTACGTTTGCCCGTTTCATGCCATCTCTGGTTTGTTGTATTTTATTTACTTTCCAGTGGAAATTGAGTTTGCACTATCATGGCACTGTTTGCTTGTTAAATTAACTGTTAAGTTGTGGTATTGGTGCCAGTAACGTCCATTTCTCCAGAGAGAATGCGAGGGTTTACGGTAACTTGAAAATAGTGAGCCAACGGTGGAGCCAGTCGTGTGTTCGTTCTTTTGTTAAAACAACAAAAAAAGAAGAACAGAAAAGAAATTAGCATCTAATTGTCATGGCAACAACCCCCGCACATAGTTTTGTTGTAGTTACCTGATATTTTACGAGGCCCGCGTTTGTGTTTACAGAAACAACACGGCTATTTTCTTAAGGCTTTATGGTTTCTTAGACTTGAGCGGTTGCCAGACGTTTTGTGTTCAAGGCATTTCTTTACACTCCCTCCCTTTTGAAAACTGGCTGCTGTACACGTTTGCCTTTGAAAGGCAAATGACTGTGACAGCCTTTAGCATCTTGACAGTGAGATTAACTGTTTTTATACATTCTTTTAACGTTGTTCCTGTGGGGACACCTGACTTGTCAGTCCATTGAATTTTTTTTTTTATTAAGTTTTATTATACTTAATTTTATAGTACATAAACAGTAGTTGGAACATGTGTTAGTGCTTTAGGTTTAGGTTCAGGGTTAGTTCCTAGGTATTGTAAAAGTGATAAAAACATAATTCATGGAATGTAGAAAGGAGGTTGTGCTATATTTTATATCTATATATTATAGTATCATTATATATATATATATATACACACTAACAGTCAAAAGTTTGGAAACGTTAAGATTTTTTATATTTTTTTAAAATCAGGCCTGTATTTATTTGATCAAAAGCACAGGGAATTGTGCAATATTTTTACGATTTAAAATAATGGCTTTTTGTTTTAATAAACTTTAAAGTATTATGAATTTTTTTTGGTACAATGCTGATTTCTATTAGTCATTACTCCTGTCTAAATTGTCACATGATCCTTCAGAATTCATTCTAATATGCTGATTTATTATTAGAATTATCAATTAAATTATAAAATATTTTTTTGGAAACTGCAATGCTGTTTTTCAGGAAATTTTTGATGAATAAAAAGTTAGAAAGAACAGCATTTATTATAAATCTTTTCTAGCACTATAACTCTTTGCCATCTCTTTTGCAAACTATCTTTTGAATAAAAATAGAATAAAAAATGACTGACCCCAAACTTTTGAATAGTAGTGTATATTGTTAGAAAGGATTTCTATTTTAAATAAATGCTCTTATTTTTAACGTTTTATTTATATAAAAAATCCTAAAAAAAACAAAACAAGAAATCACAGATACCAAAACATATTAAGATACAGTTTCCAGCTCTAATAATTCATCATATTAGAATGATTTCTGAAGGATCATGTGACACTGAAGGAGTTATGATGCTGACAGTTCAGCTTTGCATTACAGAAATTAATTAGATTTGAATGTATATTAAAATAGAAAATGCAATAATTTTTCACAGTACTATTTTTGAACAAATAAATGCAGCCATGAACATAAGACAAATATTTAAAAAATATTAATTGTTCAAGATGATTTATAAACTCAACCTGTCTTCCATCAGTCTGACAAATATATTTACTATATATGCTTTTTAAATGTATACAATACCTTTCAAAGGTTTGGTGTTAGTAAGACCTTTTTTAAAGAAATACTTTTATTCAGCAAGGATGCATTAAATGACAATAAACACTTTCACATTATTGTAATTGGAAGTTCATTCTCAGTTTCATATGCAAATGCTTAAACAGCACTTTCCATTTAATATGAAAATAAAAGGCAGTTGCAATTCAGTATGACAGTAACATTTTCTGAAACACCTTGAACACAGGCAAGCTGAGTGATGCGAGCAGTAAAACGTCTCTGTGCTTTTGGACCAATAAATAAGATTATGTAATTTTTTTTGTTAAATGACAATAAATACTGATTACTAAACCTGGTTCTTGTCTTCATTATTGCAGGCTCTGGAGAGCATCTGATTCGCACCATGTTGGCCAGAGAGTGCTCTACTGCCATGCAGACTGAAAACGCACACCAGGCCCTACTGGAGGCTATGCAAAACAAATTCATCAGTGAGTGACTCTCAGAGACTCTCTTTCCCTCCCTGTCACCCTGTTTTCAAGTTTCTCTCTCTCCTTCAGCAAGCTAGTGTCACTTCATCACAGTATGAAGTGAGTAAGAGCAGCTCTGAGCAAAAACTGAACAACAAAATCATTAACAACTTGCTTGACTGGAAATGAGTGCAATAGAAATTCAGCAGCCGCAACGTTTTTTTTTTTTTTTATATTTGTTTGGATTTGGGGATCAATAACATTCTTTTGAATGGGCTCCACAAGTTTTTGGTTAAATCATATTTCTCTGGCCACAGTTATTTTCAGTTGCCATAAATACTCTGTTGACAGGGCATTTGAAGATGTCGCTTGCTTTCATGTTCAGAAGCTTTGCTCATTTGGTTCCCTTTCTGGGCTTGTGAAAACGGGTGACCGCTTGGATTTCTTATTGAATGTAGCACACAAAATACATGTGGGAATATTTGCTGGTTTTGGCCTGTGACCTTTATAGTTTTGTTGCACGGAAATCCACAACTGTGGGAGAAGAGCGTGTGGGCGGAGTCTCTCTCAGCAAGTTTATTTCTGTCTTACGCTTGTAAGCAAAATAGGTGTTAATAATTAAATTAGTGCTATCAAATGATTAATCATGATTAATCGCATCCAAAAAAAAGTTTTTACTTACATTATACACATGCATGTATATATTTAAGAAAAATGTTACATTTATATATTTAATATATTTATATATGGTATAATTTATATGAAAATAAATATATACATGTAAATGCATGTAAAAAATTTTTTTATATATGGTGTATATGTGTGTCTTTTAGATATACAGAATGTATTTGTGTACTGTGTATATATTTATTATGTAAGCATCTTTTATTTTGGATGTGATTAATCGTGTGACAGCACTAAATTGATGAAATGTAAAACATTTTGAACATTATTCAGAATACCTAGTATATGCTTTTTATTTATTTTTATCTAATGTATAGTATCCTTTACACTATAGTCACTATTGAAGTCACTCAAAATAATATTTAAACTCTAACTTAAATATTGTGCACAGACGTACATGAGATAATCATTAAGCTGTCAGCCACAAGTTCACAGAAATAGAAAAGAGTCCAAAAATTGAATCTGTTGTTGATCAACATGTATTGCTGTCTCTGATTAATATAGAAAAAGATATCTTTCATTGCGTGTTGTCCTGTTGCATTGTGTCTGTGTTGGAAAAATGATTCAGTTTGTGAAAATGACCAGATGATTAGGCCTAAAAAAAATAAATGTTGGTTTCCAATTTGTTGACAATTCTAGACATGGGTAGGTAGGGAATTTATTTTATTTTAATTTTTAATTTTTTCCCCCATGGGAACATGGAAAATTTTTGAATTTATTTTATTTCCTTCCGCAGCCATAGTACTATTTCATAT
>JAUMHQ010000070.1:15425796-15485798 GCA_032361165.1 Enteromius paludinosus
TTATTTTATTTTATTAAGTCCAATAAAATAATTTGGGTCGCACGCAAATCAACAGGGTCGGTCGGCAACCGGAAACTTAGATTTATTTTTTTTAGGCCTTTTGCATTAAATAAGTTAAGAAGACCTGAAATATTGATCAAATTTGAAATAATTTTAATATGTGAGAACAAAGAGACTGTGGAGTGCCACCATGTTTATACTATTTGACTGCAGGACGCTGTGACTAACCAATCAGAATCAAGTGTTTCTGAAAGTTGTGTAATACATTTTATCGAACAGTGGGGATGAAACAGAGGAAAAGAATAAAAGGCTTTTTAATGGAAAGTTGGACAAAGATCTATTTAAAGATGTCTTTTGAAGTGTGGTGTTGAGATGTGTTCTGTGTGAAGGCCATCCAGGTTTTCATTGAAGGGTTTTAATTGAGAGGTGTCATAAAAAGAGCCGTGTTCTGCGTAAACAAGCTGAACACAACACGATGTGCAAAATCAATAAACCGAGCACCTATATGAGGTGAAATTGAACCTCTTCCCTCCTGTGGATTGATGTGTTATGCCTGAGTGCTTCAAACCTAGGTTGCGTCCAGCACTCCTTTGGTTTTGAGATGTAATCATTTGAATGGGCTTGAAGCCCGTTTTGCAGCTCAAAACCTTTTTTTTGTTTGTTTTTTCCTCTTTGGAAAAGTATGCGTTTCTCAACAGAGTCCCTTTATCAGGGCTCCGTGAGGGGTTACAGAAATAACTCATTCCATCATTAACCTATTAAAGAGCGAAAAGTGGCTCTGCTCCCAATTTTTCTCATTTGGTTAATAAAACAAAAGCTTTGGAAAGAATAATTGTTTTCAGTCGTTTAGGTTGGCAGGGGAAAGCACGGAAATGTATGGCTTTTCCGCTCATTTCATTAACTTCTCAGAACAGAGCATAACTAATAAATCATTGACCGAATCGCTGGATTTTCTTAGATGCCTCCAACATGCTTTCATTTCTACTTCACATTTAAATAGACTGATTGTAGTGGAAAGAGGGTCATGGTTGAAATGCAGTTGGCTTGTTTGTGTTTTTAAGGTTCCCCGTTTCTGGCTGGCGAAGACTGTGTTCTGGGTGGGGTGATCGTTCTGAGGTGCTGCACATGTGGAGAAGCCCAGCGCTCTGAAGACATCCAGGCTCTGCTGGGTATATATATATATATGTGTGTGTGTGTGTGTGTCACACGATCCTACGAATTCATTTTAATATCTTAATATGCAAAATATCTACATTTAATTCATATAAAATTTGTCAGTTTTAAATATATTTATTTTCAAATATTTTTTATATTATATATGTAACATAAAAGGTTTGTGTTTATAACACCGGGACAAAAATGCAGTGACGGAAGATTTTTGAGGAACATCTGGGTCACTGAAGATTCCCTGAAAGCCATTCATAATGTTGTTTTTTCTTCTGATGCCTCCCTCACATTCTTGTCTAAAGATGCTGACTGTTTTTCCAGGCGTCTTTGTTTAAACATTCAGGGATAAACATGGCAGCTCCCTGCATTCACAAATAGCAGAATAAACAGGTCTCAAAGTGTGGTCTGGCCTCAGAGAATAAAGGCATTGTTATGATTACGGCTGACACTCAATGAAAGAACACATTTGAGAGCGATATGAAATGTACTTTTCAATATCAGTCTTTGTCTGTTGTGTTGATCAATTGTTCAAGCTTGACTTCAATTTGAAGCCCAACTCCGAAGACGAGTTTCAAATACATTTTTTAAAAAGCGGTTTTCCAGATACAAGTGCAGATATGAACGTATAAATGATACAAATACACTATTTTATTGGTTGTTCTTTTATTCACAGTGGAATTTCTATGGAGCCATACTACAGAGAGCATGTGTGTGGGATACATGTCTGCCCAGGACAGTAAAGCCAGGGTAAGAAGTTCCTACATCAGAACTCCTCGTCGCTACACAATGAACTTTTTTTATTTATTATTTAAATGATTATTAGGTTTTTTTTAATTTATGTGTGATTTCCTTTACAGTCATCACTTTCAATGTTTGTTTCAATTATTACTCAGTTATTGTTGAGGTATGACAAAAGTCCTTATGCCCAGGAAGTGAGCAGTGGCACACAGCAAATGCCTACTAAAATACTTTTTCATTTTAGTATACTCAGTTAATGTGTTTCCGGTGTATAATGGGTTGCAGCTACTTAGAAAATGAAGCTGTTCAGAATGAACTGCGCTGCTGGATTGTGACTGGTCTGATGACTCTAAGGAAACCTTGCAGCAGAAAGACACCAACTCATTCCTGTACCATTCCAGAAAAATTCCTCTCATTCCTGCATGCATTATGCCGCTGTGTGTGTGTGTGTGTGTGTGTGTCTGATGAGATGAAAGCCCAGAGCTGACTGGCAGCTCAGCGAGATAGAACACAGTCCGCAGCTCTTGGAGTGTGTGCCGTTTTAACCGTTTCTATTCACGCTAGTAGCTCAGAGCACGTCTGGAAGTGTGCATTGACCTGTTTTAGAATAGTCTTTTGTTGGGTTTGTGTTCTGAACAGAGGCTCCAGTCAGTTCTTGCAGGAGCCAGTGTACGCTTTATCCAGTCTATTGTCAACACAGGCTGGCTGGAAGCAGAGGCTCTCTGTTGCTTCAAGCTGTTTGGCTTTCATGCCTGGCGTTGATGAATCTCTTAAAGTAGCAGACGTAGCTCCAAAACATCTCTACACATTGTTTAAATATTTGTTAACACAGTTGCTATGTTGGGCCATAATTCAGTTTTATTTTTTTTATTAAATTTAATTAAAATTTCTTTTTTGTTTATTTATTTATTTCATTAAATTATTTTTTTTTACATTACGTAAAAAAAACAAACCTAAATTAATTTTTTTTGTCTTACTTTTAATATGTAAGAACTTGTCTAATTTATAAGATGTCCATCAGACCCATGACCTTCAGTCAAGTTAAACTGCATAGCATAAAATTATCGCTGTGTATACAGGATAATTGTGGCCATGAAACTGTGTACACTTAGGACATGGATGAGCCTCTATGTTTGGTGCTCTGACAAACATGTTATCCAATAGATAGCCTGGAATGTGGATTAGACTTTTTTTTTCTACTAGAGCAACGGGATGGCAAGATTTCAAACCTTGCAGCTCAATTCCCAAATCCGCATGGATCATTGCTGTTGGAGAGCAACTAGTCTTCTCATGTCCTCTGCTTCCCGCTCTGGTTGTTGACTAATCGGTGTTACTGCTCGCTTTTTTCTATTTTTCCATTTAGCCTCTCGAAACGAGGGATGGCACATTGTGGTTGTGAGTGAAATAGTATGCGAAAACCACAGCTGAAGCATGGTCATTGTCATAGATCTGTTTCTGCACCGTGGCCCCACTTCTGGTTTGAACATTCTGGTTTTCAGCTCTTTAACACATCATACACACATTTTTTTTACATGGCAATTAAGAAAGAATTTTAATGGCATATTTTTGGTCTCCCAAACAAAGCTGTTTTCTGATTATATCCAACTGCTTAAATTTTTGGCTGAATCTTGATGTCCATCTCAAGTCAGTGAATCTCTGGTTTGCCACACAGAATTGCGTCTAATCTCCAGGTTGCGTTAAGACTTAGTAATTATTTCCAGCAGTGGTAATCCCAACCACATGTGAACTATTCCAGATAAAACCGAGTAGATTGAAACATGTTCAACTTTAAAACACTGTTGACGTATATAAGAATAAGAAGTCAGATATAGGGTTGATGATCAGAGGATTTACACTTCCTTTTTCATAGTTTGTTAAACTGACAAAACAATAAATACTCCATTATATTTTATGTAGCAGGATTTCTATTTTATTTATTACTTTAAGTCACTGCATTATTATATGTGTATTTCGTTTATGTATAATAATATTTATTTCATGTTTTATTAATTCTTATTGCTTTTTTAAACCACTGTGAAATATATTTAGACTGCCTGTAGACTTCTATTGGAGGGGAGACCTGAACCTCATAGTTGCAGACCACAATATCTTGGAGTCTTGGACCAATAAGCAACCACCCTGAGCACCCTGGTAACCACATAGTATAGCACTAAAAACCACTCCGAACACATTAGCAACTCCCTGTCACAACCACCCCTAGTATTGTGGTGCAGAGGTTACATCTACTGAAGAGGCATCCTAGAGGAATACAGGAATCTTTTGAGTATTCAGAATTTATGCGATACATTTATTTCACAAAAAAATTGTTAAAAAATGCTTTTTGCTTTTTCCAGAGCTCTACAGTACAGAATATTAGAGCCATGTATTTGAACAATGCAATCAGCGTGTTTAAAGGAAGATTGATTTGTTCATCCAAAATTTGACAAATTCTTTCAGAATCTGCATTATGCTTTAAATTTCGTTTTTATGAATGGGTTCCATGGAGTCTTTGAATTCTACATTGCAGAAATAATTTAACCCTATATTTTATTTATATCATACTTTTATTTGACTTTTTATTTCTAATTGTAAAAGTTTTTGTTTACATGATATATGTGTGCATATTGTGTATGTTTATTATGTATATATAAATACACACTAGGGATGCTCATTTCGGTTATTTCTCATAACCGACAACCGACGCTCGTTAGCCGATTATTAACCGTTAACTGACAACATTATTTTAAATGGGAGTTGAATTCGAAGGATAAGCGCCTGTGACCAGTTAAAATAGTAATATTAATATCAACGATGGCAACGTCCACAAAAGTAAGTCTTACCACTTTCTGAAATGACAGGAGTCCAATCGAGGCGCGAGTTCTTTCATCAAACCTTCATTAACCGACAGCAGCTTTGATACTGAAATAAATAAATAAATAAAATGACCTTTTAAACAGTTTAACTGATTGTATTAATCGGTTAAACTTCAATTCGGTCGGTTAACGGTTAAACGGTTAAAATGAGCATCCCTAATACACAAACATGCATGTATATATGCACTATTTTATTTATATTTGCATTTATTTTCAAATTGTATTATTCATTTGTTTCTGATAGGTTGCTTATTATATCATTTCACAGAGCAGATTTTTTTTTTTTTTTTTTTGGTGGTGTTTTATAATTTATTTGATTTTAGTTTAGAATTTTTGTTTCCTGACTTGCCAGTAATCCTCCTGAGCCTGTGCTGGGAAGTCACGCAGAGTGTGGGAGTGAGATATGGATCACTACAATAACTGACAAACACCGATGTGCCGAGAGAGGTCACAGTTTTCCACTGACTTTTACCATACGCGTGTCCTCCCGTA
Organism: Enteromius paludinosus; assembly: GCA_032361165.1. Classification (NCBI taxonomy): domain Eukaryota; kingdom Metazoa; phylum Chordata; class Actinopteri; order Cypriniformes; family Cyprinidae; genus Enteromius; species Enteromius paludinosus. Next base: position 15,431,067 of record JAUMHQ010000070.1, read on the forward strand.
ATGGAGCAGTGTTAGTGACAGGTGGCCCGGGGCACTTTGGGATGATACCAATGCTTTCATTCTTCTCACACATGGACAGAGGAGCTATCTGCTTCTGGCTCCCCGAGGGCTGCTTATCGTGGCCGGCAGCTGCCTTTGATTGTGAAGAGGACACCTCGGTCCCGCCATTCGACAGCTGTGTGATTTCCCGCCACACTCATTCTTGATCCTGTAAACACTGTTTCTCTCTCTGTTTGCCAGACTCACATATCCAGACTTCCTCCTGGGGCGGTGGCCGGACAGTCACTGGCAATCGAAGGTGGAGTTTGTCGACTCGGGACCTTGAGTGACTGAAGCGGTGCGAAATCATCCTCTATTTCTGCAGCAATATGTCAGCGCCTGGATCTTTATAGCAAAAGCTTGATGCTGTGTCATCGTAGAACACAATCCGAAAGGGACAAAAAGGTTGCAATATGTCTTTTCTTCCATCTGTTTTTTTTCTTGCACAGATATAAACACATTTATTCAATGATTCTCAATATTATTATTTATTCAGACTTTTATGAAAACCTACCATTCTAGTCTTGTGCTCCAATCATAGGCTTAGCATAGACGGTGTCATCTGTTTTACTGTCATTTGAGAGGGGGTTAGGGGGGTTGGGGGGCAGGGTTAGCAGGGTAATTTGCCTAAGGCGTCTGCTAAGAAAAGGACTTGCCAAGTGCACTTCGGGACTAGTGTACTGCTCTGGTTTTAGTGGGCTTCCAAGAAACTCCGCTACTAGTATGTGCTGGATAAGACTTGATGCTCTATTTCTATTCTTCTCTGAAACAATATGCACCGTCCTTATCATTGTAAATAAGCTAAGGGTTGTTGAAACAGGGTGGCCATTAATGTAAGCGGCTTTTTGGTTTTTTGCTTACTTGACATTTAATATTCCTTTAACCATTATGTTTTAAATATATAGCCAAGATGCTTGTTTTGTGCAGAAGTTTAGTTTAGGGACTTATAAAAAAAGGTCTGAGTGGAGATTTTTGACGCGTGTGCTTGGTGTGAGTCTGGTTTATGAAATGACAAGAATTGCCTTTTCATTTGACTTTTGTAAAGCTATGTATAACAGTTCAGTTGGATGAATAGTTCACCCAAGATATTGACATTTACTTGCTGTCACTTCATTCCAAACTGTGTCTTGGTCAATATTTTTTCACATAATGAGCTTTAAAATAATTCAAAAGAACCAAAGTATAATTAAAAAAATGGTAGATGCGCTATGTCTTTAGAATTTGTGTATTGGTCACATGACACTTAGGTGCATTTATGTCCATTCTATTGCTTGAAAGATTCAGTCCCCATTTGTTAACGTAGCATGAAAAAGCGTGATCTTTCCATTCTGTTTTTAGTGCAAAAGGTTGTGCAGATTGGAATGATGTGAGGGTGAGGAAATTGTAGGTGAACTAAACATTTAAAGAGTGGGACTATTCTCAAATCTAATGATATGCACTGTTAAAAATAAGTTGATTTGTGGTTGTTACACTTTCACCACATTTGATGGCAGTAGGATCTCAGAAAGATCTTCTGATGAGACTAGATGCACACGCACTTTTGTCCAGCGTCATACTAAGTGCACTACTTTGACTAACTGCACTGCTCATGAGTGTACTAAGAATATGGCGCATGTTGCGTAATCCAAGTATGCATTTCTTTTGCGTACTGTGAGTTCACTTGACCTTGTTTGAAAGCTGCATCGTGCACTTCTGTGGTTGAGCTGTATTAACAGGTGAACAGCTTTGTGTGTTTTCTAATGCCATGTGTAGTGCTCAGGAGATGAGACCCCAAAAAGCAAGCTAAAAAAGTGACTGTTAGTCCATCTTTGAAAATGCAAAATATATTTTAGGTCTGTATTTTATAATGGCAGAAAAATGAGAGGATCTCTAAAGTATTTATAAATTACTCCGATTCAAATATGCTGAAGGTTATTACATTGATGAGGGGGGGGGGGGTCCTTTAGTTTAAACTCTTGCAGTACTATAAAAATGCAAGATATATGCTTATTTTAGTTTTAAATGACCCTGCATTTATTAATGAAATGTCTGTGAACGTTTCAAACAGCAGATTGTACTAACCTCTTGCTATTGTAATGTTCAATAAAAAGGAAAAAGGGTGTGCATTTGCAGTGCCTCTTTACCTACATTCACTTAGTCATGTTCGTTTCTTTGTGCATAACTTCTTTTTGTACTAATATTTTTGCAGTCTCGTGAATAAAGGCTCCAGTAAAGAAACTCAAGTCATATCACTGGCATAAAAAAGACTTTTTGTATTCAAAGTAAAATAGGTCACACAATTATTGTGGCTATCATGTGAAAATTGATGACATGCCCAGGCTTTACTTGCAATTTAGTTAATAATCACACTTTACTGATAATTTATGGGAGTGTGAGCTTTGTGTAAAATCATGTTAATATAATTGGCTCCGGAGACAATGAAAACGCGTGATTAACCCTATTTGTTAGTACCTAACTTCCTGTTTCAAAAGGAGCTACATCAACACAGGTAATAAACTATGGTTTACAAGTGCAAATAAAAAGGCATTCACACTGTCACTGTTACTACAAGTGGACTCGGGTCTCTTTTTGTTCCACTTTCCATTAGTTGTATGACTTCCTGTGTTAAAAAGCATGTCATTTTATTTTTCTTTGGGCAAATTTATTGTCTACATTTTGTTGAGTTAATCTTTATCTGAAAGCCTACTGTTTTCACTTTTTTTATTTGGTCTTCATGTCCCACGGGCCCTTGTATTCCAGACAAATACACTGCTCTATTTGTAGCATCATAGTTGTTTTTGAGGCTCTAACAGACAGCAAAAGTTCTATCCTTGTCTTCCCCCTGCCCTCCCCACATATCTTATAATCTTAACTGTGGGCTGCCGAAGATTTACAGTCTAGAAATAAATTACACACTCGACAATAACCCAGAGGTGAAAATAGAAGCTCTCTAGAGAATCGAAATAACTCGCAAATGTTTGTATGATGTCGAATCGCGGATTGATGTTGTTTTTCAGTCAGGGTCTGGAAGGTTTGGGTTAATGGCGCTTTCCTTTAGATCCATGAGTAACAATCCTGTGGCTGTCCCATGTTGTCCTGAAATTTGTCCTAAGGGGTGTCTGAGGATTTCATGTCATCCCATTGTGTTTGTGGTAATGGCCACATTGACGTTTGGTTTCTTTTACCGCTTTTTAAAGAGTGATGATTTGTTTTTTTCTTTTATGAATGGCTGACACAGTCCTTTGTGCTGTTTCCAGTAATGCCAATACTTACATTTGTTCTTTTTAAAGAGCTTGCTACAACATTGTCGTTTTTGCACACTGCAGTAGGATGAGATAAGTCGGCTTTCTGCATGTCAATCAAATATGCAAAGGCAGATTGTGTACTGTAATCCCAGGACTTCATGAATGATGCGATCCTTCGAGTTAGTATCAAGCCAAAGTGCAGGGGGCAGTCGAATTTTGGTTAGTCAAACTTTTAAATACGATTTAGTATTTCTGAAGTAAACATACACCACAATCTGTATACCATTAAAAGGTTTTACTATGATTAGAACTGCAGCAAGCGCGTGTACGCGTGAGACTGGGCTAGTGCTGTACGATTAATCATATCGCAATCGCGATGTCAGCCTATGCGATTACATTACAGCAAATGTTGCGATTATATTAAATAAACAAATGCATTCGTGGACGTAACAAGACATTCATTCTTGCGTTCACACCAGACGCGAATGAAGCGTTAAGCGCGAGTGATTTACATGTTAAGTCAATGCAAAGAAGCAATTAGACATCCTGCAGCACGAATTAAGCAGTTTTACTGCAAGCATAAGCAGCTCGGAAGCGGCACGTATGCAGGGCAGAAGCAGTGCGCGCCGATTGTGCTTTCATACTGGCAGCTTGTACTGCAGGACGCTATAGACAAGCATGTTTCTGTCGTATTTTCCAGCGTTGTGCATTTTCAGCGCGTGTGCCATGTGCTTTGATTTATGTCATTTCTCTGCACCTGTTACACGCTTCTGTGCTGCCCGTGTGTGCTCTCATCCGTTAACATGGGTGTCGAAATAAATATGCGCTGCTTACACCCAGCTGTCGCGTACAGTGTGAAGCCGACGTAAACTCGACATGTTCAAGCGTCCAATGTCACACGAATAGCGAGATATATTCGCCCAAGTCGCCTCAGGTGTGAACGCACTTTTAGCAGAGAGGGATTTGAGAAAATGATTGGCACACTGGACAAGAGATACCAGAAGAAATATATCAAGTATATGTTACATCCTGCTAAAATGTTTTGGGACAACATGTAAAAATATAAAAATGGGTATTTTATTTTATTTAACTGTACTTTTGACTTTTTAATTGTATTTAAATGTAATTTAATTCAGTAATGTAAAGATGTTACTGTTAGTTAATTTTGTACAATTGAGTTTTAATTAGTTGTTGCTAGATTGCACTGTATACTGTATCTCAGTTGAGAAATACAGATTTCAGCATTATTAGTAATCTGTGTGTGCATTTTCCTTGATAACAAGCAAGCTGAGTCAAACCACTTATATATCGTATCGCAAATCGCAATTTTGTCCTTAATAATCGCAATGTGACATTTTCCCCAAATCGTGCAGCCCTAGACTGCGCTGTCTATTTCTGCTGCGCTAGCAACATGTCGTTGAATAGAATGCACCATAAACATGTTTGAATCGCAAACACAGAATCACAAGGTAGATTTTAAGAAAATCAAGGAGTGAATTAGCCACTGCTTTAAAACATATATGAACATTATACAAGTTATACGCACAAAAGCAGACAACACAAACACATTTATAAACGTTAAATCTTACTGAAAATGGCCGATTATGCATTTTTTTTGGTAAAGCCATAAGCAAGTTTTATTTTATTTATTTATTTACAATAAATAAAAGTTAAATATGCGCCTGAGATTTGAGATTTAATAAAACTATTTATTATACAATTACTTATTTTATAAAAAAAAAATACTGGCTACATGGCAAAGAAGTAGGCCCAAACTGTTTAGATTAAATTATACATAAACCTTTTGTTATATAGATCTTGTGGCATGGAATAAAAACAGAAAATAAAAATCCTCTCATTAGAAATGTTAATAATAAAATCAAATAAAACCATTTGGAATGTGTGAAAACAAGTGATTGTTCTGACAATAACGGAGTTTCAGGAGGAGCGCGGCTGAATTAATCGCAGCTGTTTCGCATCTCCTAATCAAGTTCACCCAATCATCTCCTACCTGCCCGCTATAAATACTCCTGCTTTCCTCTTTCTGGCATCTCGTTTTTTGCAAAAACCCTGCTCCTCTCACTACTCCTCCATCCTGCTCAATCCTCTCCTCCGGGGGGCACCGAGAGCTCGAGCCGGGCGCCGAACCTTTGCCCTCGCTAGGGCTCAGGCCTCTAGGGTTCGTTGCCTGCCGCTCTCCCAGCTCGCTCCCTGGACAGCTCGCCAAATTTGCTTCCATATATTTCTTACTAAAATCTTCCCGCATTAATGAGAGAGCACGAACTAGTGAAACTGCATTAGAAGCCTATTCAGTTTAGTATCCATAAGCCTTTCCTTTTAACTCATATTGCATACCATTCAAGATTAGTAAAAGGACAATATTTGGAAATCTTGAATCTGAGGGTGAACTTTTTTTTTTTTTACATTTTTAGAAAATTAACTTAAAAGTCCAAATGAAGACCTTAGAAATGCATATTACAAAATTGAACCTTTGATATATTTACAGTAGGAAATGTACTAAATATCTTTATGTAACAGGACCATTACATAATATCTACTAATGACTTTTGGCATTAATGAAACAATTGACCCATCATTGTGACCCATATATTGTTGGCTATTGCAACGTATATATAGCTGTACGACAGAAAACCCAGACGCCAAGTGCCGCATGTGTTGTGTAAAATGTGTCATCTGCACACATTTACAAATATTTTGCACATTATTTGATTTCTTTCCTTAAAACGAAACTGGAAACAAAGCAAGTGAATTTTCTTCAGGGAATGTTTGATAGAATTTTAGTAACTCAAGGAACCTAAAGACTTGTAGATGAAGTCACTTGCGAAGGTGTAGCCTTTATTTTTGATCTGTTCTTGAAGATGTCCTCCACCTGTTGCTCTTTACAGAATGAGCACAAACTCGTTATACAATAAAACAGTTCACCTTGAACACTTAACGCAAGCATATTCCATGTGTCACTTTCCATTTCAATCCTCCGTTTCAGTGGCACTTTAATGCCTTGTACGCTGTAATGTTATTCGTGAGGTTGTGGCAGTAGGGTTACGGAGGGCCCCTTCGGCTTTGAAAAGAGATACTTGGTCTTTAAGAGGTGGCAGGGCACAGAAGTGAATGCCCCTCCACGTTCAAGGTGTATCCAATGCCTCGCGCTCCGCGAGACCTAAAACGCGAAACAGACGGCAATGCGAGTCAAGATCAAAGCGTGCGGCCGTGGCCCCGCTCGGCCTGCTGTCCACACATGCTGAGCTCTCCTGTCAGACTGAATCGCTGCCATGTGGCCTGTGTCTTTCTGCACACACCGACACACACAATAGGTAGCAACCCCTCACCGCCACCAAAAACTCTTTATTATTACACACCGTATCTGAACTGTTTTTACAGAGACACAGTCACGTACACTCAGCCTCACAGGCCGTCTTCTCTTGTTCATGTCACACAAGGACATTCTGTGCCGGAAATAGACGGCAGACGCCCCTTCAGCGCAAAGGGAACTTGGCATAGCAGCAGTTCAGTATTTTGTGAGTGGTTGATGGTGAAAGAATGTCTTCAGAGTAAACTTCAACAAAAAATGTGGTGAAATGTGCTGTAAATTATTTAAGTAAAAATATTTTTTTTAATATTTTGTGATTTATATAACCTTGGAGGAAAGAAAATATAAAAAAACACATCAATAAATGTTTATTTCATTACAATTTATTGTTTTGTGTGTTAAATTTGTATTACTTTGTAGCTGCTGACAGTTTTGTTTAATATAAAATGATGTAATATAAATGACCAGATTATAGATATATGCAAATTAGAGCATATTTAATTATATAATGTATAATTTGCATATTCAAAAAAATATTTGTTAAACTTTATCATGCAGAATAAATATTTAAAAAATATTTTTTACCCTTATTGGTTACAATTTCCTGCTTGATATGAAAATAAAACGAATATATATAGACTTCACACTTTTTATTATTTTATTTCAGTTTAATTAAATATTATTTATTTCAGCAAATACTGAAGTATCTGTTTAAATGACATAATGTTTATGACTGTTTACTGACAGCAGAGGTCTAGTTTTAAAGAATTGAATTCAGCATATTTTTGTCAAAATATATTTCTATCATGTCATCTGCAAGGCTGCACGCTTATGAGGTGAAAGACTGAGGTCATGGCTAAGGTCATAAGGTCATGTGTGCGTTTTCAGCCCTTCTTATATGGACAGGCCTCTCTCAAGGGTTAATCTGAGCCCCAAAGTCCTTTGAGGTGTTTGTCAGCTACTTGACCTGTTTGTTCAGCTGCGTGCCCCTCATTCCCGAACCCCTCCCCCGTTTCGGAGCACCCTGTGCCAACGAGCCTTCTCTAGGTCAGGCATCGGGCCAGGTAATACGCCACTGACTCCAGAACTCTCCCTATGAGCCCAGGCATTCGAGCTAGTCCTGGCAGTCCAGGTCAGCTATTCCAGGTTCCACGCAGCACGAGCTGCCTTCTAATTAAGCCCGCCAAGCAGCCGCGGCCCTTGCGGCATTGCGGGCCAGACACTTCCTGAAATGTGCTACACCACCCATAAAGTGCCAGCGCTGAGAGAAAGAGTGCAGAAGAGAATTGGATGTGCTCTAAAAACAACCCCACTGATCTACACCTCTCACCAGAGCAGGGAGAATAACACCAGAAGAGGTGGTCAGCGGCACTGTGGGATTTCTCATATAAAAGCCAAAGAGTGGTTTTGCATCATTGCAAAATATTTTGGACCTGAGTGGTGGTGTTTTTTTTTCTCTTCTGTGTAGTGATCTAACCATTACTTTAAGAGAGACACTGATGTGTGTATATATATATAGTTGCAATTAATTTCTGTAATTACATTTATAAATCTTACCATACCCATATCCCACCTCAATAGCAGCAAAAGAACACAATAAGTAGATTGTAATTATTTTTTGATGCAAGTACATAATAGTTAAGGCCACCTAATATAAAGTGTGAGCATTGATTTTTATTTTGTATGCATTTCTTGTAGAACTTTCTTGAAGAATGTAGACCTTGCTGTTCAGTGCAATTGAAAAATAATAATCTAACCACTACTGTTGGACAGTATTAGCATTGTTTGTTGTCATTAAGGGTTTAAGATAACACCCCATTCCTGAAACGCCATCCAGTGTACAGCACCTGTGAAGCCAGAAGCAAGAGTGGAGCCGTAAATAGAAGTGCTGTAACTTCTGGAAGGACGTGTGGATGGTGTGCGAGAGTGAGAGATAGAGTTGGTTTGGGGCAGGATCTGCCACCGCTCTAACACAGGCCCGATGTTTTAAAATAAAGCAGGCTGTTGGCTTTGATGTTGAGGGGCCTCTAAAGCAGACGGTCTGATTCAATAAAGATCACTGCTGCTTATCCCGCTCCATGCTGTAAGCTTAGCCTTCACTCCGAAATGCTTTTATGAAGGTGAGATGGGAGAAGACCATGAGAATTCACTTGATACTAACAGCAGATGTACTTTAAACCCGCTTGATCGGCGTCCTGCTAAACGTGTCTTCCGGAGCTGGAGATGTGCTTGTGCCCAGTGTCACCCGCTGTGGGCTCTGAGATCAAGTTTGACGTTAGACGTTAGGGCTTTTATGTACAATCATTTGACTTACTCTGAACATGCATCAAAAATCAACCACACCTGCCAGGCACCAAATGCAGGGAGTCACTGGTGATCTAGATAATATTAACATAACAAGCTGTTGTTGGATTTGCAAAAATGACTTAATTTTTGAAGCAGCAGTAAGAATGTTGAGAACTACAAGTTAGTGAGGTTTTGCATCGGATGCATTGCTTATTTATTCATAAATGTGTTTATGAATTTAATATATTTGTGCATGTTTTTTTTGTCACGTTTAGTATTTTTTGCATATTTTATTTATTTATTTTTATATATATAATTAGTTTTATATAGATTTTTTACATGTTTTTATTTAAAATATATATATTTTAAAGCAATTAAATACTTTTAATCAATTAAAATGCTTAATTAAGCATTAAAAAGTAACGATTTTGTTGAATTTTAAATGTTTATGCTGTTCTTTTTGAGCTTTATTAATCATTATAGAAAAAATGTATCAAAGAATCCACAAATATATAGCTTGATAATAATTTGAAATGTTTCTTGAGCATCACAAGAATAAATTAAATCTTAAAATATATCAAACAGGTGTTTTGAATTGTAATAACAGTTCATAATAATACTGGCTTTACTGTTGATTTCAAATATGTTTTACCGACCCCAAACTCAGATGACAGTTCAATGAAAAGTAAAAATATGCATTGCTAAATAATCTTTTTGCTTTACTTTTTGGATATAGGTTACAAATACAAACAATATCTATTTATGTCACTGCACAGGTATAAAATCTTGACCTAGGATTGGTCCAACACGAACCACTGAAAACATCAATACAAACATCCGAAGAGATGGAATCTGGCCCTCTGTTCATGTGATTACTTGATCATAGTCAGAGAAATTACTGAGGAGTTTAAGAATATGAGCAAGCTTGCAAAAAAGAATTTGAGCCCCATTTAAAGAGGAGGGAAGAGTATTTTGCATCAGACATCAAAAGCGGAGCTTAGGCCTGTTTCTGGATAGAGTTAATAGGAGTCTTGTGGAATGGCTTAAAGTGTTTAATATCTGAGGACAGATCTTATTTGACTGTGATACAAGGTGAAAGACTCTTTGACCTCTTCAGATCATCTATGAATTTAACACATTGAGAGTCAGCGACAATTGACGTTTAATGTGACATGGACTATTTATTTAGCACTCCAAATGTGTCCATACATCTATATGCACAACCCCTACCATAACTATGACTCAATAAATACTTGGCAAAGATTATGCAGGACTGTTTTGTTTTTAGCAAAAACAGGAAAAGTGATACAACAGGACGTAATATAAGAACTCTGTTCAACCAACTAGACAAACATACGCTTGTTTACACAGGAACCTGAATATTGTATCCGATATCCTTATATCTGTCCAAGAATCCTGAGGTGAGGGTTTTTCAACTGCATGTTGGCCATAATATAAGCATGCACACAAAGACATGAATCTCTCTCTGTCAGCTGATCATTGGTGGGGTGATTCCTGATATGACTTCCCTTTAGTTTTCCCTTTTACTCCTTATAAAAAAAATCTGATAGCCCAAGTAATACAGATAAACAATACAAAGAGTATTATTCTGAGGGAAACCGTATGAAGGTCTTCGGTGCTTGTCGTTGGCTGTGCCGTCTGTTTCTCAGTTCAAACACACAGCCGCTTTTCAAAACGTGTTCTGCTTCTGTTTTAGAAGGTTCATAGCATCATCTCAGCTCAGAACTCTCTGGCCTCCTCGAACTGTTTGTAGTAGTCTTCATCCTGAGGGTTCTCTGCACATTTCTGTCCGTTATTGGGAGGTCGAGCCTGGTTGTAGCGGCTCCAGTCGCCCTTGCAGATGATCCATGGTAGGATGTCTACTTTGTAGTGCAGGTCGGCGGAGAACTCCGTGCTGATGAGGTTGGGCGTCCCGGCCCCTTTGCCTCGGGTGATGAGCTTCATGCTGTCGTCGTAGCAGCAGTGCTGGGCCGCCAGCGTGGTGGATTCCAGCGTGAGCATTGAGCGGATGCAATAGCGAGCGGTGGGTTTGTAGATCTCCAGCTTCTCCTTTGGTCCGCTGGCGTCCTTCCAGCGGAAATTGCGCCTTGTGATGGGGTCGTGGACATCTGCGGTGCTGTAAGCCACCTCGGTTGGGTACAAGCAGGGGCAGCTGGGTAGGTCACTGGCCACTTTGCTCATGTATTTCTTGAGGAATTCGCTCTTGCAGTTCATCCAACGCTCGCAGCTGTCTGTATCTGGGGAGGAGTAACCAGCACGTCGTTACATATTTGATTCATTTTCATTCTTGAACTCAACATAAAACAGTTAAGAACCTTTCGTATGCATTGTTTTGCTTGCTTTTTAGTGACCAGTTAACCAGGTGGTCTTAAATTATAACTAACTTACCAACTCCAAAGAGTTCTGTTGCATTAAACTCTTCAGTGCCGGCGAGAAGACTGACTTCTGTCGCTGCCGTCCTAAAAGCATCTTCAATCCCTGCACATAAGAAAGTGGTTTACTTTTTTGGAGGCATGTGCCACTTAGTAATCTAGGAACAGGCAGTCGCTTGTATGGCCTCCAAAGGATGGTCGAAGGAAAGGTTTTCTTACCTGGACAGCTGGGCATGTCACATGTCCGGGACTCTGTGGCTGTGCAGGCGTAGCCGCATGACCTGGTCCGCTTCTGGTTGCCATTTCCACAGGATACGCTGCATGGCGACCAACCACTCCAGTCACCGTCACCATCAATGTAGTCTATAATAGAGAGATAAATATATAAATATGTCACACATTCACTGGCACTTGACTGCTATGACATGATCTGAAGCACAGGTTGTGTTGTGCTCCTGTCCCACTGAGCAGATTCTGATTCAGACCGTATGTTTCAAATACCTGAGGCGCTCAAACTCTGCCTGCTGGTCTATACCATTAGCATACCTCTCTAATTGGCTCATACACATGGGAGTGGGTGAATGAATGAGCCAAGTCTGCATACTTAAGCCAACTTCCAACTGTTTTTTAAACAACTAAAAAGTACATTTCTGATTCACTGATGAGGGGTAACCAAAACAGTAGCTGAAGTTCTGAGGTGGAGTATTCTAGAATGCCGTTCTCTGACATTCCCATAATTTTATGTGCTTTAATACTGTTTTATATCCTTACAATGGGCGTTTACAGTTAGTCTGCTGGACACAAAAAACATCTGCTCTTGCTGGATTAACATGAAGCCAACCAAAGACTTACTGTTTAGAAATGAAGGAGAATTTCTTAATTTGAACTAAGTAAAGCAACACTGAAATTTTATTATTATTATTATTATTATTAATCTAATAAATGTATGCTCTAAAATATATCAAATTGAGCTTCGGAAATTCTATATAAACATATTATTATTAATATTAATAATAATAATCTGATACTAAAAATGTTTATGCTCTAAAATATATCAATTGTGGCTTGGAAGTTCTTTACAAAATTATTATTATTATAATCATCAGTATAATACATATAGGCTCTGAAATATATAAACTATGGCTAGAAAAATTCTGTACAAAAACATTTTAATAAATTATTTAAAAAAATAGTTATTGGTATTATTATTATTTATAGATTTAAAGAAAATGTTTATATTTATATGCAACACCAATTTATTAGATGATTTTAATCAATAATAATAATTGTATTATCATTTTTACAGTTATTATTTTATAATTATTATTTATATTATTATTTTTTTTATAATTTATTTTGATTATATATATATATATAAATAATGTTTTCATTCTTTCTTTCTTTCTCAGCTCAATCAGATAATGAAAGGCAGCCAAACCAAGGGTGGATCCTTTGAAAAAGCTAAATTATAAGGAAGTTTTGATTTGTTTAACATTTCTTTTGGTCATTACATAATTTCAAACTTTTCTGGTAGTGAACACACACACAAACACTAACCAAGCAAGCAACCACAATCTATATCCTTTGCCCCTCATGAGAGAAAAACAAAGACCTTTGGTCTTAAAAAGACAACATTACTTTCAGCGCCGTCAAGCTGCATGGTCACAGTCGAGTGCGGGCCAACTCACAGGCAACAACTTGTCTGAAACCCACACGAGCCACAGTCCCCCACACACCGCTAATGGAAACGAATAAGCCAATCAAAAGCAGATACGGCAAACCCTCAGGAATGAGTCACGGCCACAACAGACCGTGTGTTAGTCATGAGGAGAATTTATGAGGAGAATTTTTCACTTGGATTTGGTATTACCTTAACACATTGATAAAAGGTAGTTCCTCTAGAGCGAAAGGGTTTAGGCAAGTGGTGACAGGGTAAGAATGCGTTTGACAGGAAGTGCAGTCTCTGACAGCAGCACACATTCACTCATTTAACTCACTTTACCAAAAGAGACAGAGAGAGAGCTATTAGAGCAGACGAACAGATGCTCTGGATTCTCTCTCTCCTGCTTTGATGTTCAGGAGTGTTTTCTGTCACGGAGACAGACTCTGCCACACAGGAATCTCTCTCCTACAGGAAGCGATCTACGTAAGAAGCACTGTCCTTGTTATAGTGACAGCATAAATCATCTGACGAGCAAATTACAGATTCCATCTCCTCACGGCAGAGCCACATTTATGCTTTGCAGAGCCCTTCATTAAAACAATAACTCCATAACACACACTTATCTGCAACGTACCGTATTCGGTCTGGGATCTGCTTCCTGTGCCAACAGACCCTCTTCGCTCCCAGTCTCCGAGCGGTTTGAGGAAGTTGCTGTCCTCCGTGTTGCTCTCGTAGGGGTAATCCTGTTCGTCAGGACCCTTTGGGGTGGACACGGAGGACGAGGACGAGGAAGACGAACGCTGCCACCAGTTCCTCCAGTTAGGAGCTGCCCAGCCAGGCTTGTTTTCTTTGCGTATTCCCTTCTCTGGCTCCGAACCTTCCAGGCTGTCCACAACTTCTATGGTAACCTAAAGATGTTTAAAGTAGTGTTTACTGAGGCAAACATCACTGATAATTGGTTAGGGATTTAATACCTTACACGCATACACACACACACACACACATATATATATATATATATATATATATATTCATAGTTACTAAATTAATTATTTTATTTATTTTTAAATATTATTTTAAGTTTAAAAAAAAATATTTTAGTTTAAAAGTAACAGTAAAGATTCATAATGACACACAAAACATTTATTATATTGTCCACTAAAAATATTAAGCAACAACAATTTTTTCAACATTAATCATGAATCATACATCTTGAGCACACAAAGAATGATTTCTGAAGGATCACATGACATTGAAAACTAGTAACAGCTAGTGACAAATTTGCTTTATTAATAAAATAAAATAAAGATATTTTGAATTGCAAAAATATAATAATACTTTTTTATTTAATTAATATTATTTTTATTTTATTTATTTTTTAAATATTTATAATATTTTACTGTATGTTTGATATTTCCATTAATTATATTACAAATATAGTAAATATTAAATTTATATATGCTTTTTATTCAAACGTACACTTACTGTTTTATAATTATTAATTACAATTATTTACAAATATGTATAATAATCAAGTTATATATTCTTTTTTATTAACATGATATATGATAGTAGTAACATTTGATATCATCATGCTTCCAACGATTTCCTTTTGTAAGAAACATTTCAAAACAGTAATTTCATGCTGTGCTATAAAACTAAATCAAACACTGCAGTCTGCATCAGTCCCTTTTATTGCTAATCTAATTTGTTTACTTGCACATGTTGAGAATAATCATACAGATCAAGGGTGTTTGTTGTACTGAGAGAGGTTTTTTTTGTGGAACATCAAACAGTGAGGGGTAGTGTGATCTTGCGGAGGTCCAGATGGACTTTGGCTTAGGTCATGGTCATGCTCTGTGACTCGTTCTGAGACGCTGCCATTCTGCAGTGACACCCCCACCCCACTCAAACACCCCACCAGTAACACATGTGCCTCCCAGATTGGGCAAAAGGGGTGGGCTTCCCCTCTCTAGCCTCTCTTTCTCTCGCTCTCTCCACCTAAACATCAAGTTCAAAGGGCCTCTCAGCCTCCTTAAGACCATGAAAGCCAGATGATGCTTTGGATCAAAGATACCCATACCCACCCCCCCGAGCCTCACACACTCATTCACTGCCATCTTAAGACATCGATACACTTTATCCTTTCTGCAATTCTTGGTCAAAATTCACGTTTTTCCTTCTGATGTGGATGGACCCTGTGGTGGATTAGTTGGCGGTCTGTGCTGTACAGGTGTGTGTGGTTACAAAGACTAAGCTAGGTGGATGTTAGTGGTTGTGTGTGTGTGTAAAGATAAAAAAGCGGGGGGAACCAAAAGGCTCCCTTCCTGAAAAGAAGTGCTGATGTGCATCAAGGCTTTCTGCCACTTTCTGTTTGCCAAGATGTGCTTGGTCAGCCATATCTCCTTAAAAAGTCTGTGTTCGTGCACAGCAAAGAATTATTCATAATCATTGTTGTCTAATACAAAACAATTATTTTATATATATATATCCATTCCTCCAGTATTTAGTGTCACATAATCAGAAATCATACTAATATGCTGATTTAAGCTTGATTTTTATCACTCGTGCTCAAATATCAACGTTGAAAACAGTTGTGCTGCTATACATTGAAAAAATAGAAGAACGGCATTTAAATGTGTTTTCCTGTCATTTTTGATTAATTCATCTTTGCTGAATACAAGTATTAAATACTATTATGCAGCAAATATTTCCAACATTAGTAATAAGAAATGTTACTTGATCTATTGATTTCTAAATGAGCATGTGACAAAGAAGACTGGAGCAATGGCTTCTACTTTGCCATCACATTAATAAATCACATAGTAAAATATAAGAAAATAGAATAACATTATTTTAAATTGCAATATTTCACAACACTGTTCTTGCTGTATTTATTTATTTTTTTACATATTTTTGTTTGTTTTTTGAGACCAAGTACAATGACTAAACAATGTGTTTATTTAAAAAAACTCATTATTTGTGACACTAATGAGCATTTGATAAAAGAAAAACATGTTGATTCTGAGCCTCTTCCTACCTGAATGTTGGGGTTCTGCCCATTTATATCAGCTTTGGAAAGATCAGGGAAGTTCTGCAGGTCCAGCAGAAAAGCCCCAGGTCCATCTCTCTGCAGGCTGCCCCCTGTCCCGTGACTCTTAACCCACGGCTGAGACGCTGAAACATGAGGCACTCTGGGCTTTCTGTCACCCGGCCCCAACTGTACGGAGGAGCTGCTTTCTGCATTGACATTATTCTGCATAAAACAATAAAAGAAACATGGAAAGTATTAGATTAGTGGTTGTCAGTACTTATTAAAAGTCTGTTTTTAAGTTGCATTTTATTGTTTGCATTTAGCATAGTTTAGCATAACTGTGACCCACCAATGTCCTCACAGATATTCAAGGACTTGAATCATTCGGAGGAATGATAAATGCTAAACCGCTCAGAGTGAATCATCCCTTTGTATACAATTCTTGATTTTTGTTGTCACAAATTCAAAAGTTCATCTCAATTATCAGCTTGTTTCCACCCAGACCTTGGGAGACATGCTACAATTGATGTTAGACAAGTATATTTACACTGTGTGACTTCCCACCAAGAAAAGAACAGCATACAGATGATAGTGGTTAAAAGTGGCTTACGGTCTATTTACACAATTTAAGTCTCAAGCAGGAGTGCCCAATGAGTGATAGAATGGAATGGTGTTCCCTAGTTAGTCATCAGTGATCATTAGTTGCTCTGGATGTTTGATAAGATTGCCTTGTCACATGGGTTTTGACCTTGTAGACCATTGTGGCCAACCTGGTTGGTGCTGGTAGACAACCTCACAAACCATCCACAAAGTTCTAATCTGGTTTCTCCAGAAGAGATTGATCACCAAATCTGTTCATTAAATCAGTGACTTCATGATATAAACTTCAACAATCGACAATGATTAGAAATGCCATTAAAAGCTGACCCCGAATCTGCTTCATCATCTTTTTCTTTCCACCTGAAAGGTGCGATTGCAACCTAGACGTCTTTAACGCCCCTTTAACCAGCCATATGTTCACGAAAGAGACCTTAAAGTCGAAGATCAAGGGAAACAAATACTGGTTTCATCCAGCTCAGCCCAGAACTGTTTGTTTACACGGAGAGAGAGATTAGAGACATTAGCAGCTCCACTCACTCAATCTCACCTCAAATGGCCTAATTACCCACAGGTGCTACATTGCTCCTTATCACCCCATAATATAAACACACACCCCACAGACTTTCAGTGTATCCTGAGAGAGCACCCACCATTTAAAGCCTGCTGAGGGACAGTTTACAAAGAAGCCTCATGAATAAGATTACTGAACCAAATCTAACCGGGTCACTTAAAGGGACTGAATAAATGTTAAATGCATAGTTTTATTCTAATCATGATTTTCTGTCTTTTTGAATTCAATAATGAAATGAGAATAAATGCAGTAAAAACAGATAACATTGACCCCATGATCTGTGTTATGTTTCATATGAGCAGCCACCAGTCTCGACAGAGCCCGAAAGCAAAACTACTGTCTGTTTTATGATGTAAAAAAATGTTCTTTAGGTATTTTGAGGGGATGTTATAACCTGGCTCCTGTCTTCTCTCAAGAGAGGAGTTCTGGCTGCGGTCCTGCACTCTTCTACTCTAGAAATAGATATAAAACGGAGCCCATATTGCAAAATTGTTGTGCGTTTCGCTGGCTGACAAAAAAAAACAAAACGCTTTTCCCTGTCAAAGAGGGTTGTAATTGTTTTCCCTTAAGACTGCCAAGGCATGTGTTCGCTGTCACATACACACAGAGGGGGCAATTACTCCACAATTGGACAGCTATAAGTAGCTTGTAATCATGCATACTGAGCTAGACAATAAGATCAAAGGGCACCATCAATCTTTTGTCTCTCTCTCCTCCCTCTTTTTCACTCAAGCCATTTTGTTTGATTGACTGAGTGCTGTGTAAAGCTGTAGGGTAGAATGCATTTCGCTCCAGGTAAAGGGAACAAACATTGTCCAAGAGGTTTTGGCAGAGCTACTTTGAAAGTGGTTGCACTACAGTAAAGCTATACATGAGTGTTAAATAATGAACAGTATACTATTAAGTGTTTAATAACATGATAGTAATGCATTAAGGGTAAGGGCTGGTTCAAGATATAGTCTGCATCACTGATGCAATATTGTCACGTTTGACAGCAAATAGACATTAAGTTGCAAAGATGTCATGAACATAACAACAGCGAAGGACCAACTAATCGCCTGTCAATCAATCTTCCTGCTATAACAAGGCTTTTGAATTTTAAATAAGACCGTCCAACTTAAAAAATATGAAATATATCTGATATGTCCGGTTACTCAAGATTAATTTGGTGTAAATGAAGCCCTGAACAACTGTTAGATACCCACTGTAGTGTATTTCACAGGTCCTGCACAAAACCTTTACACACCATTCTTCAAACCGTATGGGTTTCTAAATAGGGAAACAGGCACAAGGGTGACATACAAACACCCCTGTCACATTTCTGACTACTTCCACCTCCTGCTTCCTCTTCATTCCCTTTGCTTAAGGAGCATGACAGCAATTCAATTAGAATCCACTCAGGGGGTCTTCCCAGGAGACTGGACAGGAAACGAATGCTAAACACAAAGTTCAAAAGGCTTTTCAGTGCAGCTCCTATATCATGTAATAAAATGTTTGTTTTTTGAGGAAATACACAACTTCGGGTAGTCTGGACAATTACCTAACCCTATTTTCATGACATTGTGAATCCTAGATTAAATGGGGAAAAAGAGAGAAAAAAAATGGCGATAATTGATGATGTTTATGATTAAATGTTTGCAGGTGCTGGTGGTTTTCTTAAGGCATCTTCAAGATCAGTGTGGCTTAACTGGTCATCACCAGACTGCTTCCGGCCCTAACCGCTGCCCCCAACTCTCCTCAAACCTGGATATGTTTGACACATTCAACGTACATTCCAGACATATTTCCAGCAGCCATGTATGTCATAAACGTGTTCCCAGAAAAGTGAGTTCTGTCCCATGACTCTCAGTACGAAAAACCACAGACTTGACCTCCAGGGCTAAACTGTAAAGACTCACTCGGGATTCACTCGCTTCCTTAAGCAGCCACTGACTGTAGTAAAACCAGTAACAGACTGTTGAAATACAAACTTTTAGCTCTCCGCCTCTCTGAAAAGTAAAACAGCTGTTGGAGAACTACATAATAAAGTAGATATCATTTAACTGTTCACCTGAATCACATCGCTGCAACTGTTCTTCCTCAACAGACCCACCATACTGGATGAACACACATGCATCACGGTGTTATGCCAGCGTTTGCAGACTGACAAAGGCATCTCGGTGTCATGCTAAAAATACATCAAAAAGCCAGCCGCAGGGTTTTCAATGCACCCAACAAAGCCCTGTTGATCTCAAACCCTTCTTGACCCCTTGGTCTGGTCTCTGGGAGCATTGCACTTGCTTCATAAACAGATGGCAGAACACTTTTAGCTGAAATCTGCACAGACTCATTAAAGCTAGGTCTAATCTCGGCTAACGGCACTAAACTGAGAATGTGTTCTGTAGCCCTAAAAGTCACCCTGCTTTATTTTAATGTTGTGCAATGTATTGAACACATAGAGTCTATATTTGGCTTTCCTTTTTTAAAGCTTGGCAAATGCATGTTTGAAGTAAGAATATATTAAGAGGATGCTTGAGTGACACTGATGAACCAGTGGTGATAAATGATAGCCTGCAGCTAGTCAACTAGAGAAAAAAGAGAACATCTCTGACCCTGGCTGAACCCCAGCTCAGTTTGAATGCTATGTCAAAACTACCTGACTAGATACAAAACAGTGCATAAATCTGTGCAACAGTACAAATAATGATGTTATGGTTGTTTTACCATCTCAGTGTACATATTCTATTTATATCTGTCTGTCTATATATCTATTAGTGTTGCCTTTTGGCATGACTTTACTTGAAATTTCCTCCACACATTCTCATTACAGCAAGGGGAAGAAAAAATACATAAATAACACAAATAAAATAAATAAATAAATGTGATGATCGTAATGGTCTTACTATTAATTTTGCTTTTAAGCAAAAATAACGTTTTTTGATTTTGGAGAAGAAAAAAAAAATGGATCCGCACGTGTTTTCAGAAAACTCACCTCCGGGACCTGCTCCGAGCTCACAGTGTCATTTCCGTGCTGCAGCGGGCTGCTCCGCAACACCGTGATGTGTAACGTCAGAAGAAGGAGTCCCAACAGCAACAGCAGCTCCGCCGCCAGCCGCACCATCCTCTTCACTCGAGCACTCTTAGGACCCTGCGCCGCCGCCGCCGCTGCTGCCGGGCTTCCGCTGCTGCCTCCTGCCGCTGCAGACACTCCGATCTCCGGATCCGCCGCGGACGAGGAGCCGCCACACCACTGCGGAGCCACCTCGGGGTCCAGAAGAGCAATTCTCACGGGAAAAAGAGTAACTGTCTAGAAATGATCTCAAAGAAGCACTCCACGTTTGAAAACTGATCAGATCAATGAGGGATCTATAACTCCTGATCTTAAAAACGGTATAATCCCGATGTCCAAAAAGAACATGAACTACCTTTAAAAAGCAAAAACGTAAGTCCCACAAACTCCAAAGCTGTGTACCATTCCATTGAGCATCAGTATGAAATGCAAAAGTAGATTGTGCGTTGAGATAAGAAGTTTTACTTCTTCATTGAGGAAATACTGGAGTTGTACTTGCGCGCAGGTAGATCAGGTACATTGGCACAAGTACACAATTATGAGAATTGAAGCATTCTTATATTTGAAAATGAAAATAAAACAAAACGGCAAAGTCTCCAGTTCAAACCACTTCAAATCCTCGTGGTCTGTCCTTCACGTCTAACATTAAACTTTGGGTACATTGTTGCGCTCCGGTGCACTGCGCAAAGTGCTGTCATCCTCTAGAAATGCCACTGTGTCTTCAAGGATGAAGTGCAGTTCACTATAAGCCAATCTTATGTGTGATGAAGATCCAAAGTTCCTCCTCTGACTAACTCATCTGAGCTCTGTCCTCAGGAGGTTGTACGAGCCGCTCTTGCGCAAGAGTATCCACACACACACCTTCTGCGTAAAAGCGCGCTGTCAAATAACACACGAAACTACAGCTCAGGACTAGAGCGTATCCGTGAGAGTTCCCCTCGGTCGTTGTGTGTCTTTAGCCCAGCACAAACACAGTCAGAGACTCGTGCCCACGAAGCCTTTGGTGTTTTTATATCCCCCTTCTTTTGGTTTGCTGTCACCTCCCCTCCCCACCGAATTAACCCTTCGTGTGCAACACTAGTGCACTCATCTGCAGAACACGTACCAGATATCTGTTATCTGTCCTGTGTTGGTTTTCTGTGAATACAGGGGATGAGAAAAGGTGAAGAGATTACATTTTTGCAGGCCATTATTTTAGATGCATAGCTATTTTTACTATAAATTTCCAATAAACAAATCTGTATCTTGACCACCTCTATTAAAATCATGCAACAATTTTGAAACTGTATTCAACTGATACACAAATATAGCTTGGAATCTACGGAGGACACAATACACAAAAACAAAACGTAAAGGCAATTTTCATTTAAGCAAACTGATAATATTAACATTAATAAATGCTGCAAGATAAAACATGTTTTTTCTTGTAATTAGAAAATCTGCTCAAATACTTGAGTGATTAATTCAATTTAAAACACTAATTAAAAGTGATTAATGGGTCAGAGTTTGTAAAGCCCTATAAGCTTTGCCTTTGTTTGATTGATTATAGTGCTAATGAACTTATTGTATATTCTAAGTTGAAAGGTGATGTAACAATTTGAAGCTTTCTTTACCTCCTCCAAATTTCACACTTTCAGGAATGTGAGGATGGAGGGGGGGTGAGTTGTGTCATGATTTGCATTTGTTTGTTCTTCATGGGTCGTCCTGAAAGCCCACATCAAAAAAAGTGTGACAAATGCTGTAGCTCTTGTCCTGAACTTGTGTATTGCATGGCTCAAAGAATTGACTTGAACTTTGAACAATGTTTGTTTGGACTGTCTATCTTCTGATTAAGCATACAAATCTGCATCGATGAAAAGGTGGCATGCACAGCTAAATAAGTGTTGTACACTTCACATCTCTGTAGCATTTCTAAATGATCTCATTTAGTGCTATTGAGCAAGAAGCAGAGAGGAAGGGAGAGGGAGAGGAATCTGGCAGGGCTCAGAATACCTTTGCAGTTAGAGTGGCACACAGTCTTGTGAGTTTCAAAGGGCGGATGAGCCAATTCGTGGGGCCCCTTTGCTGATGGTCAGTGCTTAGACAGATGTTTTCTTGGAGCAGCACATTGCTGTGTTGGTAGCAAAGGAGATGGAAGGAGACTTGACATCTGTTCTCCAGACCGGCTAGACCCTCTGACACACGGGGTGGGGGTAAACTGATGGAGAGAGGCCCATCCTGTTGCGTGTGCATGTGTATTTGTGCTCTTCTGCTGAAATGTGTGTCCGTCCTTCATTTTCCTATAAACAACAAGGATTTTTTTCCCAAGCTGGGCTGTTAGAATTCCAAAATGTCAATAATCAAAGAATGAGTCTGAGTTTACGTACTTTGCAGAAGTGATAGCTCATGAGTCATCCTTCACATTTTTCAGTTGCTGGCCTTTTACGACTATGCCACACCAACTTAAAGACAACAGTGAAGGCAGGATGCTGAAGTGCTCAATGAGCATTTCTTCACGCCAGCGTCAGATATCCTGGGCTTGGGGAAAAATGGCACTGAAAAATACCACATGCATTAAAATGCCTTCACTGTTTTAACCTTCTGTGTAATGATTAAGGGAAAAAACAATACAAAACCAAATAAATTATATATATATATACCCACACACACAAACATATTCAAAATGTTAGGACCAGTCAGGTTTTTTTTTTTTTCAGCAAAGATGCATTGAATTTATCAAAAGTGGCAGTAAAGGTGCCCACAACAATATTAAGCAGCAGCTCAATTGTTTTCAACGGTGATAAAAATAAAAAAATGTTGTGCATCAAATTAAAATATTGCAATTTGTCAGGGATCATGTGACATGAATACTGCATAAAATTCAGCTTTACCATCAAAATAAATTACATTTTTAAATATATTAAAATAGAAATTTAGAAGAAAAATCACAATAATATTGTAATATATTTAATTATATTATATTATGTTTTAATTGGTATGGTGTGTATGCATAAAAAAATTGTTTCTAAAAAAAAACCACTCAAGGGGTTAAAATTGCACCTTAATAAAAGGTTCATATTGACAGAGAGGAGCTCATCTACTATGAATGTGTATTGGATGTTTTAGTAACAAAACCGTACTTGATGAATGTTGTTTTCTATCTGTTTACAAATGTTTTCCAGTGCAACAACAGTAACTCCCACTGTCTCCCTGAAATAGAACAAAAACGTGCATTGTCCGATGAGTCTAGTCCCAAAGACATCTCCCCAGTTTCTCACCCCATTCTTGAGAAATCTTCATCACTATGGTGTTGGTATTCTTGAAATAACAAACATTGTTTCAAACATGAGTGAAACAAGTGCAGACTAGACCCCATCTGTCTGTAGCATTTACTATCCGTCTTGATTCCTCCCAGCATTAATCAAGTGGTTACCACACACCTGCGGAATGTGCATCTCTGTACTAATTGCTAGTTTAAGGTAAATATTGGCTCGTGTGCAACATATTTGGCATGTTGAGTTCCAGCGTTCAGACAGAGATTTTGCTTCTCTTTCAAATGTAACAATTAAGTTCTGTCTCTTTCAAAGCGGAGAGTTTGGTAAAACATGTGCAGACACTACTTTTTGTTAGCACAAATAATTTTGCAGCAAATGAAAGTCAAAGAGGTAATTACTATATGCTTTGGTGTTTACTGTGGTAAATACAGTTGCTATAGAGATCGTGCGAATGTGGAGGTGGCATATCCTAAAATTCTGAGCCTGATTCTTCTTAATGATTCTGATTTTTCAATGGTTCAATTAACAAAATACTTTGGAAGAGCATAACATAACATGGGACAGTAAGCTTTATGTGTTTGATTCACTAAAAAGTCTGTCTCAAAAGAGTCGTTTGCATTGTATGGTATTGATTCACTAAGATAAAAAAAAAAAATGTATTAACCGTAGAATCAGAGGACACCGAACTGAACTGGTGTTTTTCAAAAAGTGTAGACTTAGATTTCTAAAGAAAACATGAGTGAAATAAAATCTAAAATCTGCAAATGACCAGAAGAAATATGCAAACAAATGACAAAAACCCTTTCAAAATGTTCAAGTACAGTCAGCCCATAAATGTTTATTTTATTATTATTATTTTATAATCAAAAGTAGTTTCCTGCACATGAAATACAAATAAATGCATATCAGTGTTAAACTGAAGGACTTGGAGCTGCAGGATCCAATGTGTGAATGTTTAATGATCGTGGATGAGTTGCGCTCGGTCTGAAACGCTCAGCCTTTTTTAATCAATATAGTTGTGGATCACACAAACACACAATCCAGCACAGAATTGAGGTATTTCATCACTCCATCTTAGCAGCAGGATAAAAAAAAATAGGGCCACTTCAAGGGATTTCTTATCCGCAGCTAGTTTTGATGTAGGTCAGTGTTAAGGGAGGTAATTGTCTGATATATTTAGAGCAGCTTTTGATACATGTTCTTTAAACAAGACCCCTCCCTTTTCCCCCACAATGCCCTGAGGACAAAATCATTTCAAAACATCTCAAAACTATGAAACATCAGTTAAAAAAACCCAATTAAATATAATTTTACAAAATATACATGTAAAAGTTAATGTCTCGTATTAAAACACAGTTGAAAAAGCAATAACAAACACTGCAAAAATTCGTTCTTTTTTTTCTCTCGGAAAAAAGCAACTGTTCTGTGTGGAATCGCTTTTTCTTCTAAAAAAACGACCAAGACATTCACGCCTTGGCAGTCTCTGGACAAGCCTTTACATTCACAGTGATGACGATGAGTGATTAGCTGTCCCCCTCAAAGTCTGTTTCTTCATACAGCTCTTGCCGATAGGAAGATCTGTGACGGGAGAACTTCACCTTTATGTCGTCTCCAAGTTCATCAAGGCTCTGAAGAACCTGGAAGAACATGGAGTGAAATGTGAAGCTAAGAAAATCAAAGATTGCTATATAGAACTCTTTTTTGGGAATATGTCTGAGATGTGCATGCACTTGTGCTTTGGATTGGATCTAAAGTACTTCATAAGATCATATCAATTTGGGATATTTATGTGTGCATGCGTTTCCCAAATTAACATTAAAAGTAGCTTTTCTAGCTTAGATTTCCAGAAAAAATATCTAGTCTTAAATCAAGAAGGATTTTCACAAAAAATCAAGTAAAAATGTATATTTAGCTTACCCCATTGGCCGAGTATTTTGTTTGTTTTAAGCAACAACTCACTTATTTTTTACTTCAAAATTACTTAAAATCCTGCTTGTAATAAGAATATTAGATATTTTGGCTGAAAACAAGACAGGAAAAAATCTAAGCTAGGAAAGCATTTTTTTTGCAGTGTGCTCACTTTAAGTTGATCTTAAAAAACACTTCACAACTGAATAACTGTTAAATGTAATCCTCGGCTAAAGATTTTTAGTTATAGTTTAGCAAAGCCTACATTCACGTTTTATTTTTCCATTATCTAGACAAAAAGGGTATATCATTTTAATACTGGCCATATATCATAACATAATTCTGGCAATATGTATCACGCAGAATTTGTACGTCAGTTCTTTGGAAAAAAGCTGAAAATCTGGTTTATAAGTGTTTGAGTTTTCTTTGTGCCAAAACGCTCATTTTTATTTCATTAGACAAGTCTAACACTAACAGTGAACGAAAACACAACAAAGAATAAATAACAGAGCTAGATATGTCTGTGAGATTATTACCTTATCGAGCATTTCTCTGGTGTGGGCAGCAGACACACAGAAGCGAGCCCTGGCCTCTGTAATGGGTGTAGCTGGGAAACCTACAACTACAACACCAATCTTCCTCTTCAACATGGCCCGTGAGAATGCCCTGTCAGCAGATGATTAACAACTTTTTGGCTTATCATCACTACGAATTTTAGTGAAGATTATATACACACACACACATTAGCAAATTTACTACTGCCAAGCAATCAAATGTTCTAGAACGACTTGCATCTTTTTTTGGAAGGGCTCTTTAGTATTGATGTCATGACTGATGGTAGAGGTTTTCGCGCTAATGCTGAAAGCAGTACGTGCCTTTTCCAAAGTGTTTTCTACGATTACGTTTCCAGACATCATTAGTACTCTTAGTGTGACAATCTTCATTACAAACTGAGTCTGTGATTAGATATCGTCTTCTAGCGTATCTAGAATTTAAGAAACATTATGCAGGGTAAAGCTGTCGAGAATCCCATTCAGAGTTTGCACTGTCTGCCACCTTTCCTCACCCTTTGAGTGAAGGGGAATCCATTGTAAACCGCACAGCTGGACTGTCATTTGCATTAGCCAAGAGGGAGAAAAGAAATGGATTGACAGGAAGAGAAAGGCAAAGGGAAAAGTATAATGGAGGAGGAAAAGATTGAGAGCGAGAGGAGGAGAGTAGGCCTCCACTTAGTCAGCAGAGACGACAGCGGCGAGAGAACAGAGCGGCGACGGAGAGTGAAAGCTGGATTTAAAAGGCCTCACAGCTGCCGTCGTCTTTGTTGGTGTGCCAGGAAGCTGTTATCTTTGGAGGAGTCTGAAACGCCTGTGCAGTGATGAGCCTCTCGCATGTCATGTTTTCTTTCTGCCTCTCTTGTTTTTTTTCCTCACCACTGATTCATGGATCAACCAGACCATCCAAGATGGCTACGGTCCAACGTCTTCTTGAAAAGGCCACATCGCCTTTGGAATGACCAGTGGAGATGACTGCGGCTTTTGTTGGGGTGTCTTCAAGCAGTCAGTACATTTTCCACACGGCATTCAAAGCTATCACCTTTGTAACCCGATGTAAGCCTGGCATTGTTGTTTCATTGCCCGATACGTCGGCACATACAAAGAAGGATTACTATAGTGTCCAGACAGTGGAAACTGTCCTTAATCACAAAGGAGACGTGAAAAAAGCTCACAGAGAAACACCACGTTTCGCCAGCCCAGCGATCTAAGCTGAGGGTTTTCAATTAGACTAAATAGGGTTTGTGTAAATGCGAGCTTAGAGATGCTGTAGTGTCAACCGACGCTCTTTTACATACATGTTGTGTGAGTTGGACGCGGCCAGAATTGGCTTTAGGAGCTGCTTACCCAACTTTCCCAGGTAGATATAGCAGGAGCGGTACCACTGGAGAGCTCTGGTTGCCGTAAATGATGAAGCCCATCCCCTTCAGACGAGATCTTAAGTAGCGCGTGTTTTCAGCCAGCTGCCGAACTCTTCGCTGGCCTGTGGGGGAGATGCAGACAGAGGCGTCATCGAGGAGAATTTGTTAGCTTTCATTGGAAAAGGAGAGACATAAATGGGAGTCTACAATAAAGTAAAGGTCATGATTTACAACAGAGCAACCACAGGTCAAAAGGAAAAGTGCAAATAATCTCAAAGGGCTCCTCCACTGGGACCGCATCTGAAGGATTTGACTGTCCTCAGGATGAGAGGGATGCAGACTATGAAAGTCTCAGTTACAGTAGATGTCCTGCCAATATTTATAGGCTGATTACTAAGATGACAGTGAAACTTTATAGGCATATTTTAAAAAATAACAAGTGTCAGAAAAAAAAAAATACAAAAGGCCAAATAGTCAGTAAAACTAAAATCAAGTGGATGACAAAAAGCAGGAGTGCACATAAGAGGTGCACAGGTGCAAATGCACCACCAAAATAAAAATGTGCTGGGTAAATAAGACCAGCCGCGTGGGAACCAAACCAAATATGCAATTCTCTCATGAGAACCAGATTGAAAAAATTATATGAACCCCTTTGCCATAGTCAATCACTGAAATGGGAAATGATTTAGATGCTACTAATTGTAATGTTATCGTTAACATTTAATTTCTGACTTGTTATAGACCTAGTGACAATTGCATAACCGTCATGTTAAGTCTTGGGAACTAGTCTGACTAGCACTTAATCAAGGTATGATCAGTCTTACTTTTCAGATTCAAATTAGAACAATTTACCTTTTCGTGTCACTAAAATGTATGATCATAATCAAAAAAGTAAGACTACTTCAAACAGTAGCACATTTACCAAAGCATATCATGTTACATTTATTTGTGCGTAACCTACTGAACATTCATAAACTTGCACCGGGCTTGCAATTGTCCACACAACCTCAAGGCTGTGACTGTAACGATTTGATCATTTATTTATGATATTTCACATAAACATAAACTGTTTGAATCTGATGGTAATTTAAAAATACACTGGTAATTCTACAGTAATTTGTAGCACTCAGAGAGTCTGCGCCCACTCTGCGGTAGCATGAACGCCAAACAGACCATGTCAGACAAACCATAGAACAAATATGTCTACAAACTAGTCCTAAAAACAGCTGGCACAGAGATTAGCCCACTCCTTTCCGTTTTTTTCGACTACACTGTTTGCCTGCAAGTTTCATAGTTGTTCTGCTTAAATATAGTTGAAAACACTGGGATAATGGCCAAGGAATTGCAACATAATGTTGTGGCATACAGCCATACCACCAGCATTTATTGCCCTTACAAAACAGTCTTAGCAATACCTTAACTTTCCTTTTTCTAGACAAACTAGAATGTATACATCTCCCCGTTTTTTCTGTATGTACAATCAAAAAGAGTTTAGAAACAGCTATTAGTTCCCTTTAGAATATAGACTGATTTTATGTGAAAGACTAGGAAAGGGGCCCAAAAGAGGAGACGGGAAATGACATCATCTGCTCGGCCATACAAATCTCAGGACTGGTCTTTTAATAGCCCCTCATTAAGACCATTAAGTAGTTAAGTGAGGCAGAGCAGACCCATTCATAAAATAATACAAAAACATAGTAACAAACAAAAACAGGAAGAAAACAGAAACATATTACAGACGTTCAACGTTTTCATGACATTTTGAGGCTCATTTCTGTACTCTCTTCCAAACGCCTCATAATGTGTGTGTGGAGTCATTCGATGTGAAAAACAGTACCAGCTGGTTTTGTTTTGTCAGGCTGAATGGTAGACAAATTTCCTCCTTTGCCAAGACACTCTTGGCTTGTACATAGGATACAATGGATTTGGCACACAATTGGAGACTGGGGTAAACTGAGAAGCATGGACTGATGTACCATGCGGTTAGCGGTAGCTTAGCGGTTAGCGCTCTGGACTAGTAATCTGAACTTCGGTGGTTCGAACCACAAAAAGATAATTCTATTACCTCTGAGCGATTGGAAACAATCAGTAGCTCAATGAACATCAATACCTTTCACTGTCTGTCTTGTTTAGTTTATGTCTGCCTCCATGTTTAATTGTGTGAATCATGCAGTTCTGGGGGCCGGCCAGGTCCGCCTCCAGCACTCTTTGGCACCGTGGCCAGTTTTTGGAGAACAGCATGTTTGCATATAATTACCTGTGAACCGATTGGCAGGTATTTCAAAAGGAAGTGGGCTGGAAAGCTAAGCTCAGAAGACCTTATGTCAGCA
Organism: Enteromius paludinosus; assembly: GCA_032361165.1. NCBI lineage: Eukaryota > Metazoa > Chordata > Actinopteri > Cypriniformes > Cyprinidae > Enteromius > Enteromius paludinosus. Next base: position 15,460,658 of record JAUMHQ010000070.1, read on the forward strand.
GAACGAATACGACTGCTGTTAACTTTCATTACATTAGAAACTCTTCAAAACACAAAAAAAAAAATGTACACTGGCAAATGCTAGAAACAGCAGGTGAGGCTCAGACCAAACAATTAGTTAAGGACGTGGTACAAGGTCAGATGTGGCAGGTCTTCTACAGCCTATCGTGTTGTACTCCGAGTGAGACAGAGCATTGTAAAGCAAACTCTCAGATCAGTGTGACTCAGCCTCCACAGAGATGCACATCATGCCAGTAATCGCACACATGGGCGGCTTGTCCAAGTCTGATATAGACATCATAGCGTTCAACAACTCAAAACAGGCAAGAGAGATTCTCTTTGGACAAGTTTGGGCTAGAATCACTCGTCCAACTGAAGCAGAGTTGGAGTTAACTCTGCACTATATTCATGTCTCAATCCAAAATTAAAAGGTTTGATTTTGATGATGCCACAACTTTTGACCTTTGTATTCATTTATTTTTTATGCATCTAGTTGAATGCTTATTTAATTTTTAATGGATAAGCCAAATTTTGCTTTGTTGCACATAAGCTTTTTAATAGCATAAATTCTCACTGACCCCTTATGTGTGTGCTGAACTGTACAGTCTGAATTCCTTCCTATCAAGGTGTGAGCTGCAGTAAAATTAAAATGAAACATGATGTATTCTCTAAAAACATAAACATATGGATTAACGCATATCAAAAACAGAAGAGCGCTTGGGAAAACCCTTTTAACATCTGGTGCCATTCTGCTGACTCCTAATACCTGGAAATATGTGACTTTTCCTTGATCTGAAAGGTCTGTAAGACCTTTAAGCCAGTCCTGTATTTTATTGAAATCTGTTTTCCATGAGTTATACCCTGTATCAAAATACATTTATACTGTTATTAAATCATGCAATTACCCACATTTAAGAAGTGTTGGGAGGAGAATTTCAGTGAATTCCGATATGAAAATGACTAGTTTGAAATCAACATCCTCTGACTGTTGACTTCAGACTTATGACTCAGTCATGTGTTTTACAGTCTCTTTCACGATTTTATGTCTTATTATTGCTTCAGTGTCTATGCTTTGCTTTTTTTTTTCACACCGACCTTCTGTCGTTCCATCGACACCCATGATGCATTTAATTGCCCTGATGATCTGCTCCACAATAGGTGGGGACATGGCTGTAGCGTACACCGCACTGTGTGAGTGACTCCTCAAATAATCCACTAATTCCTGCAGAAAAACACAACATGTCCACCATTAAAGAAATACTTTCAGAATTCTTTCATATTTATGTCACTGAAATTTTTAGACATTCTGCCTAAAGTCATGTGTCAATGTTTCACAAGCTGTGGTAGTGTTATGGTTCAAGTCATGGTTAGTAAGTTTAAACTTTTGAACACTGGGCAGGTGATCCATGAGAAGTTTATTGCACCCTAGAGCAAGATATTTAACCCCAGGTTTGTTCAGAAGAGGAAAATCTGTAAAAAGTGATTTAAAATGTCGCTTAAAATGATGAGCAGTTGAACTGAAACACTGTGCTGTCCACATTACACCACTAGAGGGAGATTAAACCACACAGCACACATCTAGTAATAATGGCAGCTTCTCTATTCATAATCATTGTGTAAAATCTGTTTGTTTGTTTGTTTGTTTGCGACAGCTAATCCAGGATGTTAATTGTCAAACTATTTATATTGAAGTCCCAAAATTATATACTAACAGCAAATCCGACAATGAGGCAAACAAACACATATGGACTCTAATGCAGGCTTTTCTGTACAAACTATTACAGCTGTCATTCGATAAAATGACACTTTGTGTATTACAAACAAGCAGTTTTGGAAATTGTGTCTGTCCTGCATCCATTATAAGGCTTCTGAGCAGAAGCTGAGGCCAATATTCAGCTCTTAATCTCTGTCCTCAGACATCTGCATCCACTGTGGAGGGGCGAGGGGAGGGGACGCACTTCGCAGTGCACACGGGCCTCTGCATCCAGATGTGTCCTCTACTTTGAGGATGGGGGCGAGGGGGTTTTTATCTGCAAAGCAAACATCTGCTTCCACTTAGAGTGCAAGATTTGCAGTGCTTTAGGTCCTGGGAGCTTTGTGGAAACAGCATAAGATAAGTCATTTAAGAGAACGTGTCCGAAAATCCACCCACATCTGTGGAGCGAGGGACTGGCTGGAGCCGTTTGGCAAACCTCCCACTGCGCCTGTGTACAGTGTCCTTAATGCTGCGGAGAGCATGTGTTTTACTCTGCTGCCGTTGATATACTTTTATGAAAAAAAACAACAACAACAATTGTAAACCTACAGGAGAGGAACAGAAGTTTCTTTGACAAGCTGACAAGTATGACTAACAAGGACTGCTGACTAGCTGCCCCAGTTTATTTTTAAACTGTACCATGTTTGGAAGCATCCTGTGAAAACAAGCAATTCTGATCTGCCCCATAAAATAGAGCTGGCAATCAGCCAACAGTCTCACCTTATTAAATTCTCAATATTACATAACACATGTATGGGTTCTCGCTCTCTCTGTTCTCCAAAGAATGTGTAATTCAAAAAACCTGCAGTCTTTTTCATTTTTAGTCTTTTATAATCAACTGCCATGTCCGTGATGTGGTTATGAAGTGAAGTGGTCTTTTTAATGGAGTAATGAGATGAGAGAGGCGGTGTGACAGGAGCGCGAGTGACATTTGGGGAACATATGTAGTTTCACATCATGAAACGAGACCATGTGTGCGAGTTTAAAGAATAGTGTGCACGCTGAGCAAATGTGACGCAAGTCATTTCTGTACCAAATGACAAACAGCAGCTCAGTGATCTGAATTTCTGTAAAACCTTGGGCTTTCTGCCTCAGGAACACCTGACATAATGCCTACCTTTTTCCCAGCTATGTACCCGCCAGCAGCCCCGAAGCTCTTAGTGAAGGTGCCCATTAGAACGTCCACTTCTTTGGGGTCCACCCCAAAATGTTCCGTAACCCCTCGACCTGTGGGTCCCACGGCCCCGATGCTGTGGGCCTCGTCGAGATACAGATAAGCCTTGTACTTCTTCTTTAGTGCTAAGATCTCTGGCAACCTGACTAGAGAGCCTTCCATACTGAAATAAATAGACAAAGACATTTCAGTTAGGAGGTGTTAGAAATCAGATTATGGACATAGAATGGAAACTTGTAAACACAAGGCAATAAGGGTCTAGAAATATTTTAAATTGTGTGTGTATGTATGTATACAATATGCTTATACATACAGTAATAATGTATATAATATAGACAGATATGTACATATATTAAAAAAATTAAATATAATTTTAACCTTAATGTTTAAAAAATTCAAAATGCATATATTTTCCGCCTTCACAATCCATACCCTTAAATGTTTTCAATTGTAATTATCTACCAACAACTGTTCATGTCTTTCAATATTTATGATGCTGTAAGGAATTCGTTAAACATAAAATGTCTAATTACTGCACTGATATATGTGCCCTTAGTGATGGCAATAGGCACTATAAAGAGTATTATGTAGCTACCGGTACAGTGGTTGTAAGTTAGTGAATCATTCATAATCTTTCTATAATCATGCACAATTTTCCTATACAGTTCATGAACCTTCAGTATTCACTTCAAAGCACGCAGAGCACAGATTTATGCAATAAATGAACTCAGACAAAAGGTTATCGATGCTCACGAGGCTGGAAAGGGTCACACAACCACGACTGAAGACTTTGGCCTCAATAAACCTACAATCAGACAGGCAGTGTTCCAAGAGGTGACATCACACATCCATCAGAAAACCTCAATCAAACAGGAGTGATAATGTGCTAATAATGATAATTTTGCTTGTGCCACCAGTTATTAAATCCTACTGCTTTAGCTGTTTTCCAACAATGATACAACAATTGTTTAATTTACATTCTGCTGCTCTGTAAAGCACCTTGAGCTATGTGTAAGAAACTTCTCTATAGATGTACTTTTTATTCATTTGATGCAGCTTCTTACCTTAAGGCTATAGTGAAAGGAACTGACCTGTAAATGCCCTCTACCATGATGAGGATCTTCTTCCATGCACGATGGGTACGAGGTTGACCTGAGCATATCGCCTCCTTGAGCAATTTTTCTAGACTCTGCATGTCTGTAACCAAACAAAAAAAAAAAAAATCAGGCACGTTATGAGATAAAGAGGTATTAAAATAAATACACTGTCAATAGATATTTTACCCTAACCAAACAAAAAAGCCTATTTATTTTATTCTTCTTAAAAGATACACCTACTAAGTGTCTGGTTCTCAAATATGTTCTTGTACCAGTCATGTGCACCTTCAGGAATATTTATGGCTGTAAAATTACATCACTAAGCTGCTTTACAAATTATAAACAACCCAGCATGTCTATAGATGCTATATTCTTCAATATACAGAACAGCGTTTCTTAACCCTCCTTCTTTAGAAACACCCTAGAAACACATCTCAACAGCTCAGTAGACGAATTGAAAGACCTAAATGGAATGTCTTAGATTACTAAGATACAATCTGACAGTACTGCCAGTCCTTGCGAGACAAAGGAGGAATAGGGTCTGGTAAAATATACTCCATATAACTGACCCATCTCACCAAAATGAGCCTTAATAGTTTTTGTTCTTTTAGGTGTGTGCAGACTTTAATAGATCAAGGAGAACTGCAGGAATTCAGTGATCATCTTATAGCATAAACTTGCACAAAACAAACATAAACGCAGGCTACATTACATCTTCCGGCGAAAAAAGCATTTCCAATATCCAGTATCCTAGAGGAAAAGCTGAAAAAGCCAGAAACATTGAAAGAAAATGGAACTTAATTACATTGATCAATAGTCATGTTAAGTAAAACTGAGCTCTAACTGCACACTGGGATATTCAATAATGCTATTATTCATAGGCCGCATTTTATAGTGTAAGCCCAAATGTGACCTGGCAACGACACAAACTGGCCAACAGATGGCAGAGTTTAACTGCAAATTTACAGACTTTGAAAGCCAATGCCGGATTAATTCTGGTCTGTGTTGCATCTGATCCCATTCTTCCCCTTTTACCCTATTAACTCACTGCCTTCTGTACTGTCTCTATGAATAAAAAGTGATAAAAAGCCCAAAGAAAAGAATGCTCCATATAGTCTCTCATTAAAGTGGCCTCATTTCAAACAGGTGGACGTATTCAGGCCGTTGAAGGCCAATGTGGACGCGGCCTGCTTTCACTATCAATGCAGTCCTGAAATACTACACTCACCTAAACAGATCCGCCAAAGGTTTCAGGCCAAGAACAACTATACAATGAAGAACGACAAGTACACTGTATGAGGACATAAATGCCAAACTATGTATGTTTAATGTGTTACGTAGTCACTAGTTAATACAAGATGACAATGACAGTATTTGCAGCTTAGTTATAAAGACTTTGAGCCAGTATAAACGTGTTTGTAACACAAAAACATACTCTGTGTGCAGGGAAAATCCACCCACTCGCTTCAAAATAGGTCTCGCTGACATATACAAAACAGTAATGATCATTATTCAAAACAATGATGTGCAAATGAAATTTCTTTTATTTTCTTCCACCTTGTATTTATGTAACAAATAAACTAAAAAAAGCTGAATCAAAAGCTTAAATATTCCCGGCGTCAACGACACATTTATGGCATTTGAACAAATGGAGTCATTTTGCATTCAAATGTGCTTTTGTTTTTTTTTGTTTATATGAGCAATCATTCAGAAAAAACAGATAAATGATCCTCTTCTGCTTTTGGATATCTTTTTTTAAGCTCTTTTCCATTTCAAGTTGTGGGATTCGCAATCCTCCGAAGACAGATAAAGAGTTAAAATGGCAATGCGAGGTAGGTATTTGTCAACAAACATGTTCTAACAACCAAAATGCGGATGATAACTTTGTTGCCATGCTACCATTTATTCTGTACTAGGTGTACATGTATCAACAGAGAAGAACGTTATCCGTTTTTACCACCGGTCTCTGCAAATGCTGGCTAAACAGGTTGGCTTATCATGCAATTATGAACTTTGACTCACTGATGCATTTAGGTAAATGGTTATCACATCCGCTTATGCTACATCATACACCAGCATACTGACAAAACCAGAAATGAGGATCTTTGCACGGGGTCCCAAATTGAAAGTACAACTTCACACTGCATTTTTTTTTTCATTTCCTGAGGAAGCTGAACACGGCTTTACCATAATTAGCTAATAAAGTTTTTGTGTTTAATTTGAAAAACTGCAGCCAAGCACGATGAACTAGTGTTTCTAAACTCCTCTGTCCCTTTTTATAAGACCATTTTCAGGTCAGACGGTGGTACGTGGAGGCTTTCATGTTTCCTGTAAGGACCCACAATCAAGTATAACACTGCGCTGTCAGAGTACAGTCAAGCTTTTGATGTTCATGCATCATGTATTCTTATCCATCCTCTGGAGAAAGATGCACACTAGTTTTCCAGTAGCTACACAAGAATACCATTAACCACTATGGATTCCCGAAAGAACAGCTTTTATAAAACCCAAATATTCCTCGGTGCAGTCTAATGCTTAAGTTTACTTCGCTAAACATCACAAACCGTGAAGAAGATTGACCTCAGCATTTACAAAGGCTGGACCCTGAGCAGTTGCACGGATAACAGAACACACCGTGACCTGGTGTATATAAATTTGAGAATATTTTGAATATGTACTCACTGTTGTGTTTGAAGACCTGAATGGTTGCCCCAGACAACCTGGCTCCCAGGATGAGGGATGTGTGATTTAGCTCATCGCTCAGAATCAGGCAGCCCTGGAAACAGACATGGTTACTGCACGGCTCTGAACAGCAGGAATCCACTTGTGGAATAATGTAGATTATTAAAAAACACCTTTAAAAAAAGGGTTTACAGGAAAAAATGTCATACTGTCGTATAAAGAGTATATACAAATGCATAAGATAGAACTATAAACTATCCACCGTATTCTTAAACACGGAAGTAATCACATGGGTGAGACTTCCGGTTCATTACCCAAAATAGAAAAATAACGAGAAGTATAACAATGTGCAGTAAACAGTGAAACTGTTTGCACTACAAACCAGTGTGCTCATAATTCAGATAATACCCTAAAATATTGTAAGACACACCTATTTGCACCATCATGCAACAAAACTGCTAAAAATAGCTGGATTAAAATGAGATCGGAAGCAAGACTCATAAAATGTCGATTTTTTAGATGCAGAATAAGGTGGAAAAATCCTTCTCTTTATCTTATTCTAATTTGCACTTATTTTACAGCACTTTTTTTCTTTTTCATTCTCATTTAATTATCTGAACCCCAAGTTCAATCCTATCCCTGATAGAAAGCGATCAACTGTATCTGCAACCCAGATCCACGTCATTGCCTCTTGCAGTTATCACCAGTGAGGTGGTCCTTAGTTAACGGCTTACACAAAGAATAGTAACAAAAACCATTAGAGGAGAAAAGATAATTACATCCATCCTTATATTTATATAGTCTACAAAAAAGACAAGCATGCTTTATGAAGACTTCTGGGAACACTACTGAGTAATGGCGTTAATCAGTTGAATTACATTTATGCATTTGAAAGATTTTCTGGAAATACAGGACCCACATACATGGTGTTACTGGGTGTCGCCATGCTTTTTTGTTAAAAACTGGACCTTCTCAATGTTGGAGCATCTGATGTGAACTGGATAACAAAGTCTCAATAGCTGCAGAGCAATTGTGTCTGATTAAACAATGGTTGCTGTCATCTCATCTTTACCTTGAGACGCCCTGAACTGGCACCTCCTCCAGAAGGCACAAGTTGTTGTACCCACTGCTTAACCAATTATCTTGAGGCTACAACATCATGAAGACTGCTTGAGATACAATCCAACCAATTACAATGTTTTAGCACCTCAAGACAGTCCTCTAGCCTTCTGGATCTCAACCAGATCCTGAGGTCTTCTCATCTGAGCTGATTATGACTGACCACATGATTGGACCGAGCATAAACAAACCCTAATGAGACACCCTAAACAAGCACTGTCAGTTCTAACTGTGCTTTCCTATCTGATTGAGCATTATTTTAAACAAGTGTTTGTTTAGTGTGCTGGTTCATTGGGTTATTCTGTGGTGCATGAAAAACTGTTTATAGCAGCAATTAAAAGCAGACGCCCAGAGATAATAAATAAATGCCACACTTGTGAGCCCACTTCAACAGATAAAACTGAGTGATTTAAGACACGTCTACAGTAAAAAAGGCACCACTGAAGATTAATTTTTAAGCACTCACCTTTCCGACTAGTGCCGGAATGTTCATGGAATTGGTGGCGAAACCCATTCCATATGCCATGGCAGACTCCACCCCCAGGAACTCTGCCACAAGTTGCTCCAGTTTCTCATGGATACCTAAGTTGCCTATAAAAAGATAAAGAAATGTATTCTTAACCTTTATCATAATGACTTTACAAGTGGCTTTTTACTACATCTCAAAATATCAGGAACACGTATTCACTGCTTTCTTTAATCACAAAACCACAATTTTCACGAAGAAAATAATTTGCGAGAAAAAGTGAGAATCTGAATCTGTTCTTGAGGAGGATTTTGAACAAATAAAATCCACATCCACCGAGAGTTGAAGCATTCTGACAAGTTATCAACAGTAGCCCTCTTTTTTTTACATGAATACTAAGAAATAACTTTCGGTAAAAAAAATAAAAAAATAAATAAAAATTACATCTTTGGCTTAGAACAATGCTACGAGGGCCACAGTAGGAAAGTAAAATTGCCTCACAAAACTATTGACAGAAAGCACAGATATACATTTTAAGAATTCATTAGCCCACAGCCTTTCCCAGTCAGATTAGGTGTTCTAACAGGTTTGGAGAAAATTAGGTTTTCCTGCATGCCTCTTTCAGCTTTCAAAAAGCTCAGAGAGGGTCAGCGTGGAGGAAACAAATACGATCTGTCAGAACATGTGAGGTGAAAGGTCATTAATCACTCAGCAGGTGCCTTCAAAGACTAGAGACATAACTGCACAGATAAAATACCGCCATATTTTTGGTACATAATGTCAAGAAGACACAAACAAACAGAACATCTGATACTGTGAGATTGAATGTTACCCAAAAGTTATCACATCTAAACTAAAATATCAGAATTTAGAAATTGAAAAAATAATTTTTTATCATTGTATATTTACAATAAGACTGCTTTAATTGGCCACTGACTGGACAAAAACGCGTTACTCAAGTAAATTAACTTGAGTAAATGGTGACTTTTCAATTTATGTAAACTATTTGAATTAGGCTAGTTCTGCATTCTCTTTACTTAATAATCTAATTTTAATTCATTAACATCCTGGAATTTTAATGATATTATTACTTCTACTATTCTATATTCTATTCTATTCTATAATTCTACTATTACTATCTAAATCATGACCAACTCCTAAATATGAATACATGCAAATATAAATGATCAGTACATGTATTTATAGCCATGTTAACGTGCATGCTCAGCCAAAGTGCTTATGTAGTCATCATTGTCTGATCCCATGAACCCCTTCTACCCATTAAAGTAGCAAAAACACAACAACGGCCTGACCGCTAGAAATTCTGGCTAAAGACATTTCCCACTGAATAAAAAAGCAGTCTAGAGTGGTTGTACAACACCTTGTGTTAGTCCGTGAGAAAACGCCTCTCCTTTTACATGATTCCTATAGAGAGCTTTGTACTCTAAAACACCATTGATTATTTCAGACCTCCGATCATTCCCTCTCACAGCGGCAGCTGAAGCGTGATGTGTTTGATTAAACCTGAATCAGGGCTGGGCGGCTACACTGCACTTCAATGTGATAACTGAGAAGCTCTTTCTACAGAGAAAACCCGTAAGGGTCTTGACTTCTAACCGGGATATTGTAGTAGTCTAATGAAGTGAGAAATGAGAGCGAGACCCATGAAGAGCTCATTCACCTGGTGGGAGTACATACACAAGCAGAAACTCACCATAAAACAGCAAGTTCTCAAGGCATCTTAAGCTAATTTAATTGAAATGAATGGAAACGGCTCTGAAAACTGTAACGAAGTTCAGGGTTAAATACAAATTAAGCCGTAATTACATCATCTGAAGCCAAACGATAAGTCAGAATAAACATTAAAGTACATACACATATATATGCATACTTTTAAATACTAACATACTATTTTTAACCAATAGCACTACAACACAGAACTTTTAACATTGACATGAGACTAATATAATAAAATAGCTTATTAATTTACAATTTACGCAAATTTTACTTTTTATACCAGTAAACGGGTTTATCCACCTAAACCAGTAGTCCCAACTTTAAAACCATGATTTACACAACTTTGCAGCTTAAACAAAAGACAGTTTCATATGAAACCATTAACATCACATTTTCAAGCTTCGCATATTTGTTATAAGCCCTCTAGAAACTGAAAATGAAAATGCATGTTTTTTTATTTTACATTTCTCCAATAAGACAAAAACAAATCTCAGACAAATTTGAACGCAGCTAAGATTCTGGATTACAAGTCTCTTAAGAACCCTCAAGAGGAAGACAACTCTTGTCTAATAGGAAACTATTGTAGTAAACAGCATTTGCAACTCTTTGGTTGTAGAGGCATCATAGTGAAACATTTAGCTCTTGTTATAATAAGTGTGACACTTAAATGGGCCATTACTGCTACCTGAGTGCCATGAGCTTCAGCGATATTAGTGTTTGACAACTGTAACAATGTTAAACCTATAAACACTTGTACATTTAAATAGTCCATGGTGACTGAAAATACACACAGACACACATTATTAAAAAATCTGAAAACACAGACACTCCTAAAGCAGAATTTCTGTAAATGATTGATGCAGCCGTCTTAAAACCCGTCACCAAAAACAAACACAGACCTTATTGATCTTGCAGTCGGAACAAAAAAAAAAGTGTTGTCAACTGTGACCGTAATGTTATAGTTAAAAACCTATTACCCAGCATCACATGGGTTTTCTGTAAAATAGTAACCTAATGTAACTTGGGAACAGAATAACATCTTCACAAATCTCCAATTAGTAAAACATTTTAAAGCTAGAATTACTTCTATGTTTTCATTTGATTAAATAGAGTAGTTATTTATACTTTTTTTATAAGTATATTTTTTATGTAATACAATATTTTACATGTTTCAAATATTTAGTTTTTAAGTAACTATAATTATTTTACTCATTTTAATGTTTTGGAATTCTACAAAACGATTAAAAATGGCCATCCCCTAATATGCACATACATACATACATAGGCGTTTAATTGGGAACTGCATTTTAATAAGGAGTCGTGGGGTTAGTTGTTATTGCTCATTTTACAGAAGGCCTGCAGAAATATATCTGAAAGGGACGACAACCTCTGAGAGAGGCAAACAAAAATGAACCCCCCATATGAATAATGAATGAAACGAAAATGACTTTACACACCAATACTTTCTATGCCCCATGTTCTTCTTGTGTCTGCTTCTGATGTGGTATTTGATTTAGATTCACCAAAGTCACTTCAGATGAAAGATCTCAGATGACCTACTTTACCATGAAAATGATCTGATATCTGGCGAAACAACTGTATCACTAAGAAGGGTGTGTATGTATATTGTGTAAGTGTAAGGAGGAGACAGAAAAGTAGTGGCAGAGAGAGAATGTGAAAAAACAGTTTGCTGGTTTACTGTCGTGCATATTTGGCCCAACTGTTCTCACGTGATGTTTTACAGCCTCGCTGATGTCAGAACAGGTAGCGACAGTCATCAAAGCAGCTAAAAAATTTCATATATGCAACAAACCAGAATAACCAGACCTTAGAGCATTCGTCAAACCAAAAAGTACATACAACTGTGCCTGAACAAGTCAAATCCCCATCAAGGATTTCCACGGCATTTTACCAATGTATTTCCTTGGAAGATGTTTGTGATGATTACTCAGTACGCATTTTCAAAGTTATTTTAACGAGTCTGCACTCACAAAGAGGAATTTTATAATCAATGCAATGTTTTAGAGATTAACATTAAAGAAAAAAAATTTATATTAACTACAGATAGTAATCACAAGCCTGGTTCTCTATCACTGTAGGAACCTTAAAAAAAATTAAAACACACTTTAGTGCAAACAACCCGGCTTTTAACCTAAAATAAACATATTTTGGCATGAAAATATGAAGAAGATCATTGTGGGCCATTTGACTAATAATGAGGCTAGGAATGATAGAAAAAGATAAGTAACAGTTCAGTCAATCATCAACTTATGTTGCAAATTCAAAAACAGGTTGGGCCTTTAATAAATCACCCAGAAAAAAAGCTTGTCATGTCTATTTGTAAAGAAGGAATTCTATGAATGCTGCTCAAAGAAAAAAATGCATGTGACTGGTTAATGATGGCATTAACCAAACCAAAATAGTTACTCTAAAACTTACTTTGCTTGTTCTTAAACAAACAATGTTGGCTGCTGCTGATTGCTTCTATGACTGTAGGCATGTTTCGTTTGTGGCGTAACCACACATACCTAGTTCCTGTCTTGTGCTGCAGACTCCCACACCATACTGGCTGGTCTTCTCTGCCACAGTTTTCAGGAAGTCAACATTGTTTTCAGCGAAACCCAGGTAGTTGTAGGAGCCCATGTTTATGACGTTCTCAATGGTTCTCCCTGTTAACCTGTCAAAGAAGTAACATATTAGCCAAGTTGTTGCTATAGATTTTTATTATGGCACATGTATAGATCTTTCTTGTTCAAGGTTTCAAGTGAAATCAATGTGTGTAATATATGGAACAAAAACCCTGCCTAAAGTATTTGAAATAAAAAGCTTGTTGAATTCCACTAACTGAAAGAAAAGAATTGCAATTAACAGTGCTTGCATTTTAATTAGGAGTGTGAACCCACACTGGTCTCACGGTTCGTTTCGATTACAATTATGTCATCGATATGGTTCAATACAATATCTCGATGCATTGACGATGCACTGCATACTTAATTTTCTATTTTAATTCACATGTATTTCATTTTTTTAATAAACACAAACAGTCAGATATATGAACTAAAACTTTAATTTTACCTTCTCAATGAAAACACACTTCTTGAACAAATGTATAAACATGAAATTATAATTTATGAACCAAAATAGCATTTAGAGGAGCAATGACATCTGACTTCTGACATCACTTATCAGCTTGTGATTTCTCAAGCCAAGACATTGTCGTTTCACTTTCAGACAGTGGCTCGCTGTGGTGCTACGATGGAAGAATGTTGATTTTGGGCAGATTTTGGCTAAAAGCCATGAGAGTGCGGCCACTTTAAGCTGCAGCGATCATGTTTGATGTATTATCTGTCACAAGCATTACATCTTTATAAGATACCTGCCATTCCTAGACAACCTGAGACAGTAGCTCTGTTCATAAATCCGAAATATGCCCAGATGTCGGCTTTTAAAGCAGTTGGAGCATTTTTAATTACCCGCACTCAAGATCCGCCTCCCTCACACTGGTTGCACACTGCACGATTGAATAGGTTACGCTTTGAGATCCAAGACAAATTTCGCAAAGAATTACAGCAATAAATTGTATTTGGATTAAATAATTGAATTGAAAAAACTAATCTTAAAGCTAACAGATGCCTCTAGTTTAACAGACCCTTGAACTTTTGAGCAAAAACTAAATTGAGCATGTTATTTTTGCATATGGTGAGGGTAAAACACGAAACACATCACCCGATTTTATGGTAATATGTGTTACTTTTCATGTTAATCCGGTCAGTTTAGATCAAGAACAATGCACTGTCACTTTAATTCAGTGAAACTATCTGTGTGAAAGCTGTCATCTGTTAAAATGGGCGGTGAAAAAATACGCGCTTGTTACGCCCTGCTTACCGTGCAGTGTGAAACCGGCATGAACCCCTGTATTCTACAGCAACGAAGCGTGTGTGTGGCAAATAACATCAGAAGCTTCCGTACGTTATAACTGGTTATGGTCTATTACCAAACCGATACCGAATCGTCCTCGTCTGCATCGCGATGCATCGTAGAAACGATTAATTTTGACACCCCTAATTTTAATGCATTGTATTTTCATGGCTTGCATTTTAATGCACAGCATTCTAATGTGGTTGTATATTTAGGTAGTGAATATTTCAAACGGAAACGTTTCACAAACATTTTCATTGTTAAAATTCAGTAATCAATATTCACCCCACAAAGGTCATTTTTAAAATATTCAGTTTGTTTAATGATTCCAGCAATAATATTCATCAGGAAACTTTCGGTTAGACATTTCGCTCATTTAAAGTTTTGTACAGTGGCAACGATCTGGAACCAACAGCCAATGAAATTCCCAGTAGCATTTCCATCAGGCAGGCGTTGATCTATTTGGTTCATAACTTTGTTTAAGTTAAACTTATACCCCCAGTTTCACAGACAAGGCTTAAGTTAGTCCTAGACTAAATTGCATGTTTGAGCAGTCTCAGATGAAGATATCTTTCTTTGAAATATCTTAAAGCATGTCAATGTCATTGTTCTGTGTTAAGATGCACACCTATAATATTTTCTTACAAGGCATTTTTGTAAAAGTTGCTTAAATATCTCAATTTAACTAATGCCTAGTCCTGGCTTAAGCTAAGCCTTGTTTGTGAAACCGGGCCATTAAGTTTAATAATGGATAAAATTTCTATTTTCAAAATTTCAATTTTAAAAGCACAGAGATATGGCGACTGCACACAGTCTGAGCGCACACAAGCAATACAGGAGTGAGAAGAAATTTCATTTTTGTGTGTTAGGCCTATTTGAGACTTCGCAGCCAGTTATCTGCCATTACAGTACTGTATTCTCATGTTACAATAAAGAGCTAGCCACATTTGCATGGGAATGAGTAAATGTATGCGGAATACCTACAATCCAGTGTGGATATTCAGACTGTGTAATTGACAGGAGGCAGATGTGAGGAGAGAGCGAGATGCAGCCCGTATCAGTGTAAATTCAAGGACCGCAAAATAGTGCTCGTTGGCTTAAAGCAGTAACTTTTTCTGTTCAAAATTTGAAAAATGTACATCACGAGTTCTGCTTTCAAGTCATCTGTCTTATCCAGAATCTCTACGGTAAACTTAAAATAAGTGCTTATATTCGAACTACAGTAGCCTGGTCAGGTGGTCACCGCTGCAGAGTAACACATACGTGCATGAATCGCCATAGACAACATGGAGAAGTAGCTCCGGTTAGAATGTTCTTCATCAGCTTTTTCTGGTTTAGATATCAATGCTTTTATTGGTCCGTTTACGAATATGATTGCATATCTTTATTGGCTACTGAAACGCATCAAAGATTTGAATATCAATTCAAAATGTGGGCATACTCGGTAATGGACTATGATTTAAAAGTTTCGAAGTAGATTATTTTGCTAAATTTGTACCTAAGTACAACTAAAAGTACAGCTTTAAAAATATACTTTAAAAAAGTACAAGTTTTAGAAAAAACTACTTACAGTAACGCGAGTTCCACTGTTTAAAACCGGTGTGCTGCTTCCTATTTTTGAGGTATTCAAGAAAAATTTTTCTTCAAACTTTTTGACTTTAGCTATAATAATATTTTACTATATTTCTCCCATGATGCTGGTCCAAAAAGTTAGCTCAGTTTGCTCCTTTTTGAGGAAATCGTGATGTATTTTCCCCAAAACCTTTCAACTGTAGTAATAATAATATAATATTTAATATATGATTCTGGTGCAAAAAAAAGTACTTGCCAGTTAAGCTAATTAAGACGTTTCGCAAGGACTCAGACATTCTGCAAGAATCGGCAACTAAAACACATCCTGGTCTTTACAAAAGAGTAGGCTTATACCAACCTGAAATTCCAGTTGTAATCATCTGAGACCCTTTCCATAACGTCAAAAACAGGACCAGGTAAACTGCATATAGGCCGGTTCCAGTTATCCCTGACTCTCATGTACAGGTTCCGTTTGTAGAAGTTTTCAAAATCTTGGTACAGGGGGACAAAGTCCTGTAATACAAGAAATTGGTTACAATATTGTGTCTAATATAACATAACATTAGTATCGTGTGCTATCCTCACCACAATATGCCCTATTCATTAAAAAATAAGCTGACACAAAATCAGCCATAAAAAGACACTGTTTGTATACAACCGGGTGAATGTTTCAAAACCATCTGCTCTGAGAGTCCTGAGAGACTCACCCACACCTTGTCCTTAAGTAAACTCTGCCAAAGAACAAGTGAGAGGCTAATCAGACTCCTCATTGTGCTGCCTTTATTAAACTTTGAATAGCTCAGAATCCTAGTTATGGACACAGTTAAGACAGCAGACAAATAACAAAGTCGCAGCAAATTGCCGCCTGGCTTTCCCAAGTTTTGCATAAGCTTTTGACTGCCACTCAAAAGTTTTTCTGGTCACTGAGGAGGTGTCTGATCTTTGCCCAACGTTTCAGATCATGCATTCAAAGCATTCTTTTAAGACACCAAGAAAGCTTAAACCAAAAACTGCATAGCATTTTTTTGTTCTTGTTTAACACAAAGAATCCAAAAACCACACAGTCTAAAGCTTCGCTGGTGTGTAACTCAAATGGCAATCTAGAAACCCCTGTTAAACTGGAAAAGGGAGAACAGAAAAGCTGCAAGCTCATTTGAAGCCACATGTAAATTTTGCTCTTAAATGCTAATGGAGTGTATAGGCCTACATATCAAGCACACTCTGTGAAATGTGCAGTGCTGAAGTAAAAACTCTTCTTTTCCGGTTCATATGTTTATTTTCATCGGATATTAATGGGAAGATGGTGCTATATCAGCATTCCTACACCAAAAAGTCTGTTGCACTCCCTTTTTACTGATTAAGTAAATGCATTTTACAGATTAGAGCTAGGTTAGAAGATTTAGAAACTGCCAATTTGGCTGAAGTGTTTCACACTGATCATGGAAAACATGCAAGCACAGCGCAGAAAATCCACAATGTGTTACTCATATCAGCATAACACAATTTTAGCATTGAAGTTTGCTAGAGGTGTGACTCCATCTGGAAGCTTACCGTTTCATAATCTTGCCAATTTAACTTCAAAAAACGGTCTTTGAATAATCACATCTGATGTAATGCCACCAGCTTTGAGTTAGAAATGTGCATGAAAGAGGCATCTTTGTGAAGGCGGCATTCTCGGCGGACAGTCTGAGAGCAGAAATAATGAACCCACTCTCCTTTGGGGTTTAATTGCGTCTTTAACCTCCCCAGCATCACCTCACACATATCATGGAGATTTTCCGTAGTGAACAGTGTGCAAATTGTATGACATTAAAGAAAACACTTTTGTGTTGGACAGTAAATTTCTTTTGACAAATACTAATCTTTTTAGAGTTGCTATTTCTAAATGTTACGTATGTAACTCTCTGAGCATCTGCCATCTAGACAAACAGAAAGTTGTTACTCCAATCCAAAAATAAAAATAACTTCCACCAATCCAGTGGAAGTTTACATGAGTGACGTAAACCTAAACATATTAATACAAATATGTTTTCCCAGTGTGTATGAAAACTAGAACAAGAAATCCTACCTTTTGCTCTTCTCTCTCTTGTGCCTGATGGCACTTCTCTAAGCCAACAGCTCTTAAGAAATCCCTGAAATAGCCAAACAGGATGACAATTCCATAACCCATGTACGTCAGGACAGCCACATACATGGGGGCCTCCTCAAATGAATCTTCACCCCTAACTTGAGGTTGATGAAAACGGTCTCCTTTGCCATTTTTGTGCACCTAAAATGTAATCGACAAACATTACACCCCAAAGGTTAATATGATTTCAATTTCAATTTAATAGGCAAATTACATCCAAACTACATTAAGTAAACACTTCAATTTAGGGAATTAAATAATAAATGCGACTTCTACGTTTGCTTAAGCCACATCTTTCACAGCCCATATGACACTTCTCATTTGTCTAAGTGACAAATACTATAGTATGTTTTATAGAAACCATAGTTAAATTAAGAGACAAGCTACGCAACCAGTGTTTTGCCTGTGGCTACGAATACAAATTTTACAGTTAAACCATATAGTTACTGACGCAATTTCGCAACGTTTATTTTATAACTGAATTGGAGACTCGTTCTTTCAAAGAGATTCATTAAATGAACCATCTTAACGAACCGATTCGCTGAAATGATTCGGACATCAACTCTACACCAAAGAAGCCCTCTTTGGTTATACTCTATTAAACGTATGATTGTGTTGTTAAAACAAAAGTTACAGCGTCGTCCGTAAAACCTAACTACGTCAGATCCGCCATTAATCACTCCTTGAATTTGAACTTGAAGTTTTAAAGTAACACGTTTAACTTGACGCACTGAGCAGAAGTGATGCGGTTTGACTTACCTTTTCATTTTTGTGGTATCCATTTTTCAAACTGTTGCTCTCCTGTTGTTTCTGGTCAAAACGAGACTTCAGGGCTCCATTGCATGAATGATGTTGATGTGTTCGTAACATGTTTGCGAAGCGTCAAGCTGAGGAAGGAATTATGATAAGTTAGGATATTAAACTTCTCTTCTCTGTTCCTCAGTTTAGAGAAGTGTGTTTCCGTTGAAGTGTATTTCCCTGATGTGACTTCACCATCCGAATTCATGCTCAACTGACTTTGATTTGTGTACACACAACTTTGGACCAGGAAGTATTCACGGACATCAGGGGAACGACGCGACGCAACGCGACTGGGCGCTGCCTTTGACAGGCTTGTTGAAGATAATGGAAGAGTTTCAAGCGTAAGCAGTGAAGACGCGGTTTCAAACTCGTTCTCAATCTGCCGCTTGATGGGTTTTATAATAGCACAAACAAAAAGCAAAACTAAAAGTACAAAATGCTGCAGAGACTAAAACCGAGTTGGGTCAATGGGAAAAGAGAAGCTGTTCAAAAATGCATATGATGCAATCTGCCTATGACACAACCAGTTATCAAACGGCATGAAAAAAAGATTTAAGTTGAGTAACAAGAGATGGATTATGGACCAGGCCTCAGTCTGTCTGCCAGGGTCTTTTATCTGTAATGCCCCTCAGAAAGAGGCACTGCAAATGTTTAATGTTAAGTATATGTTATCAAAGGTGTCATTTTTGTAATGCATTAAACATGTGGTGTTTTCTTTAAAACAACTGTAACATTGTCTTATATTCGTGGTGCCATTTCCCCTTGTGTAGGCTATTACTTTTCTTAGTTACATATTATAAGTCTACATTTGTGTGTTTGTGTGCTGCTTATCAATTCATGTTTCTATTGTAAACAAATGGATTCAAATGTCCTATCATTTTTAACAGGAATTGTTTTGAAAAAAAAAAAAAAGCAATATTCAAAAGAGTCAATATTTAGCTATTTTAAATCACAAAAAATCATTACAAATTACGTCAGTACATGTTTTTTATGTTGCACAAGGTTTCCTATAAGGTATCTCTAAAAAAATTTACTGTACATGAAAAATTACATTCTATCACAAATGACAGGTATGAGATGGTGTCGTTAAATCAATGTAACTGTGATATAAGCCAAATTTGTTTATATACAATAGTTACTCCAGGTAGTGTTGCTTTAGTAAGCACATGGTAAATAATCATAGGATGACATGAAATATTTATATTATTATTTTAGCTTTTTTATGTATGTTTATATAGAGAGAAAGGGAGTATTTATTAATAGGTTTATATTTCTGTTGCTTAATTTATTTATTTCTATTAAGTTTTTGCAATTTTACTTATATATTATTTAAGTTAGTTGCCAAGTTTTCAGTTAGTTTCTCATTTTGTTCTTTAATTATCAGCTTATATTAATAAAATTGACAGCACAGAGGAGCTCTTGTGGTCTTCTTTCCCCTCAAGAAGTGAAAGTTCATGTGAAATCTAAATTGACTATATTTTGTTAGCTGACATTGCTTTACTACATCCAGTTTGCACAGTAAAAAAAAAAAAACAAGTCATAACCTCTACTTTCTTTATTCAATATTCTGTTTCTCTTAGAAGTATGTCACAATGGGGATGTAAAATCGGTCGCAAACTTCTGGTTCATGCAGACTTTAACTAGTAGTTTCAGAAATTTCATTCCTAACTTTCTTATGTATGACTTTAACATTGCATTTTAACACATTTTTAACTGAATTTATAACAAACGTGACATGCTGTTCTTCCTGGTATCCAAGATGAGCTATCTTTGAATCTTTTGCTGCCTTCTGAATATCTACCACTCCAACTGCATTCAGCAGAATGTGGGAAGTCTTCACCACAGAACAAGAAGTCATTGTGATTACACAAATATAGACAGTCTGAAGCCTGCGTTCAATGGGTTTGTGCTGTAGGATGGCCAAAAAAAAAAAAAAAACAACACCTGAGTGAGTAAATGGGAGGAACAGATCCATCTAGATGGAAATGAAGAGAGAATTAGAATGGCAACGTGTGGCACTGGTAGCTGGCAGCAGCCTGCAGCTGTCTGAACCAATGCTGGACCAACCGTGGAACTGTCACTGCTAATTAACCACAGCTCCACTCTGTCTTGCTCTCCCTTTCTTTCTCTCCTCACTAAACCCCGAACCGTCCCCTCTGTCCACCTCTATCCCTCATTTCTTCACATCCAATGAGCTTCCCAATCCTCTGCCAGGGACTTCGTGCTAAGGGAACTGTGCTAGCCTAGATCTGTCAAGCATCATTAGCTTTATTAATATTAGCACTCATTATTTATCTCATATTTGCATGACAGGTGTTTCTATATGCCCTCCCTATAGACCTCTAATGACAGTTAGGCTTACAATTATTGATGCAGAGAGGCCATGTTGTTTTATTACCTTTGATATTATCTCATTGGGTATTTAACTTCTTTTTTTTTTTAAAGATGGTATTGTTTACTTTTGTCACTGCAGCAGGTGAAAGCTTTATCAATATAAATTAACTATGTCTAACAAACTTTTTGCACCTTTTTTAGATAAGAAATTAACATATAACGATCTGAAATGTTTTCCTCGACGATAATTCAGTCAAAATGCATGTCCCCAATCTGTTTTCCCTCGGTTGTTTACAAACACAAATCACGACGCACAAATCACTCGGGAGTCTGCTCTTTTTCGCGATCTTTCAAATCAGTCTGAATGGGTTCGCGATTCACTATGTGACTTTTTTTTATTTTTATCAAGCCTCGTGTAGTGCCATCAAATTCATTTTTATCTGACGACGCAAAGGTATACCAACACATGGGAAACAATTACGTTCAAACTGTTTCAAGACGCGTGTCATTTCCGGCTGGTTGCATCAGAAGTACTGGTGCCCGATTTGACAACGAATGTTTGTTTTGTTTGTGAGTAGCTGTTCGTTTAAATCAACTAACTTTGATTATTTGAGTATTTGAGAATTGTGTGTAGTTCCAGGCAGTTGGTTACTTTCTTACTGCTTTAGCATATCCCCGGTTTTACAAGACAAGGTAAGCCACTGAAATCCGAGCAGTTTCATCTTCATTCCACTGGCTGACCTTAAAACATGTCAGTGCCTTTGTTTTGTCTTAAGATGCACACAAGGCATGTTCATAAAAAATTACTTAAAATGTAACCATGGCCTAATCCTGGCTTAGGCTAAAGCTAAGGCTAGGCTAAGCCCTGTGTATGAAACCAGGGGCCTGTTTCATGAAACAAGATTACCAAATAAGCCAGGTATATTTAAGTCATTCTGACATTTTGTCAGTTACTCGGATTCAAAATAAGTCAGATTACCTGTTTTAAGAATCGAGCTCCTGGCCTTCATTTTTTTACGGTCCGCTTTACGACACAGTTTACCAACAAGCACAAAGATATTAGTACACCTACACATGAAACTTCAACCCATAGCCTATGCAATTGTAAAAAGATGTACCATATAAATACAACTGTAAATTAGACTAATAATCATGCAGTACAATAGTATATTGAAAAACAATATTGCAGTACAATAGCACATTAAAAACACCATATATTTCAAAGTACCATTGTATTTCTATTTGATACCATCACAGTACCAGTGTCCTATTTTGCTAAATGGTCTTTTAGAGATGCTTTTTTCGGTTAGCAACCTACCTTGGTTCATCACAGATCATCATCATCTCATTTATTAATTTTCCTAACCATTAAAGTCAAAGTCACAGCATTTTCAGAATTTCCTTATTTGGCTTTTACCGTGTTTTATTGGCTTTAATAACAACAGAGCTACTTATGCTTTATCTAAACCCAGGTGATCAATATATATTCAATATGCATTATGTGTATATGTCTTACATAATGTAAGCGTTCACATGGGCAGTGTCAATAATGTGCTTAATATGATTGGTTACTCTCTAATATTTAATTGTTTCACAATATTTTCCCGCAAACTCCTTATACAATACATGCATTTTCCATTTCCACTTCCATTTACATTTAAATTTGCATTCAGTCATTTTGCAGACGCTTTTATTCAAAGCGATTAACAATTTGGGAATTCATAAAGCGACATGCTTCTTATTTCCGCATCTACATTATGTATATATAATGGATTTTCAATGTGGACTAATGCCTTTGGCCAGCACCATAGGTAACTTATAATACAAAGTTCTGTATTTCTCCAGATGCAGTTTGATAGAATCTTTGAGATGGTTTAACAAGAATACCCACTGAGCCACATGTCTGCCTGTTAACCAAACCCTTCCTGGCAGTATTTCTTAAGTAAGGTGACATGTTAAGCAACGATAAAATAAGAAGATTATCATTTTTACGCTTCAGGAAACCTTGCCGTTTAGAGCTCTCCTGACCTCATTTTACAAGACTACATGTCTGGGTGTGTTTTGTGTTTGAGGTAGATTCTTATTTTGCTAATGACTATGCAAATGAAGTTCAAAACGCAGCATACATCTGCACCTAGAATAAAAGATGGAAGAATCTATTCTTAATGGAAAACAGTGGGAGAGTTAATCCAGCATTCATTTAAATGTTTTGTACAAAGCCTCTTCCTTAAAAGATTCATATCAAATGAAGGCACGGCGTTCTCATTTCTTTTGATCTTGAATGAGAATGTTTTCTATTCTGTGTAACCGTGCTGTGACTCATGTTGTGTTTTTCTTCCAGATTTTGTGTTTCTTAGTGATAGCAAAATGAAATAAAATACCCTGGAAAGGTGAGCACACCTGATCTAAAAGAGTTCCTCCTCCACCTAGTGGTCAAATCAAAGAAGTAAGCCAATGACAGAATAAAGAATCAAAAGAATAAAAGAAGTCTTGGAAATGAAAGTAGGCCTACATTCTTTCATTAATAGGATTTGTAATGCAGAATATTTCAAGAGCTGCACTCAATCAGATAATGAAATGAACATTTATGATAGTATGCATAAAGAAAGTGAATATGTGAATTGAAATAACTGGCATAATGTAATTTTGTTTGTTATCATTTCAGCATCTGGTTTATTCATTGTAGGCAGCGCTTCGTTGGTGTCTCTCTGATGTTTATGGGTGATGTCCTTGCTGCTCTGTCCTAGGAGGGGCCAGAGTTAATGCAGTGCTATATTTGTGTTGACCCTCAGGGGCCATTAAATCACATAATTTCTTCATCAGCCGGGTCTGACCTGATTTTCTAGATGGCCTCCTCAAGCAATGTGGGGGGAAAAAATTAAATGGTACGGAAATGTAGATACATCCGTGTAATAGTGCATTTCATTTTTCTTTTTGCCCTGCAGAGAAAGAAAATGCTATAGATAGAACTTTACTTTTACTAGTAATTTGGTTGATCATGGATTTCTTACAGTACTTTTAGTTTTTTTGAAATAACTCTTTTGTTTGTTTGTCTGTGTGTGTGCTAGCAGGGGTTAATATTAAAGGATTTATTCTCCCCAAAATGAACATTTGTTCAACCTTAGCCCAGCCAAGATGCAGATGGCTTTGTTTCTTTATTGGAACACATTTGGAGAAACGTAGTTTTACATAACTTACTCACCAATGGATCATCAGCAATGAATGGTTTCTGTCAGAAGGAAGTTCAGAGAGAGAGAGAGAGAGAGAGCTGATAAAAACATTACAGTAATCCACATTACTCCAATTGATCAATCAACATCTCGTGAACACATCTTGTGTTTAGAACCTTTTGGACGGTTTTTGAACATGCCTCATCTGTATATATTTCTTTCCTGATTGTGGAAAGACTTTTTTTCACTGAAGAATGCAATATAATGGATAAAGGACTTGTAATGTTGCCAGAAGCAATGGTTAAAAATATCTTGATGAATTTGTTTATTACAGACATGCAGTTTTCACTTCACGAGATATTAATGAATGGACTTTGTGATGATTGTAATGTTTTATCCACCTGTTTGAACTCTCATTCTGATGGCACCCATTGACTTCAGAGGATCTATTGGTGAGCAAGTGGCATTATGCTAAATGTCTCCAAATCTGTTTTGACAACCTTCACTAGATAATTAAAATATGGTGAAATTTAGGTTGCAAGTAAATGGCTGTGTACTTTAGGCCGCCATCCCTGAGGTGTTGTGAAGTGTGCAGTAAGGTCATGGCTGTTTATCCAACCTTGAATTGGACAGGTGAGCTCCAGGGGGTGGCTGTGGCCACGTAACATTCCTCAGAGCTGTCAGTGCTGGTGAGGGAGGGGTGGTAAAGAAAGCACCCTCTGTCTGTCAGAGAGGGAAAAACAGATGGTAAGGGAAGAGAGAGGTGTTGTAAGCCAGTGGTGGGTCAGGACCCAAATTGGGTCATAGGTCTGTTTTGATTTCGGGAACAAAACAATGGTAAATACAAACAAAACGATTCAACTAATTATTATGGCAAATTAAATGGACTTTATTCAACTTTAAATAGACAAATTGTAAGAGGAATCAAAAACAGTTGTCCGATTGTTGGCATAAATTCATTTGTTGGAAGATAATTTGAGTGTTACTGGTAGGTTTTCGAGCATAGCGCTATTGCTTCAGTATTTTGT
Organism: Enteromius paludinosus; assembly: GCA_032361165.1. NCBI lineage: Eukaryota > Metazoa > Chordata > Actinopteri > Cypriniformes > Cyprinidae > Enteromius > Enteromius paludinosus. The sequence continues at coordinate 15,485,639 of JAUMHQ010000070.1, forward strand.
CATTGCTTAAACATGAAGTCCTGGGGCCTATTTCTCAAAGGAGGTTAAGTGAAAACTCGGAGTTAGTTAACCCTGAGATAAGAGAAACTCTGGGTTTTCCGTTTCAAAAAGGCAGGTTTGTCAAACTCGGGAAGCAGGGTAACTCAAGCCTGTTTCTGAA
>JAUMHQ010000070.1:15493194-15513801 GCA_032361165.1 Enteromius paludinosus
GGGTCGATGTGCAATCTCAGAACAACAGGTTGTTCTACAAAATCGGCATCTTCGTCTGATACAGGCTCAAACATATACGATAATCCCTAATCCCTCCATCGTTCACGCTGGACAGTAGAAAACTGTTTGTGCTATTGAAATGAGCAACGCTGAGAAACAGCCAATCAGAGCAGACCTCCTCCTTTCTGCGCCAAACAAACAAAATTAAACAATGTTGTGGTACTCTTGTGAATGTGAATCAAATAGTGACAAAGAAAAGAAGAAATTGTTGAATAAAGTCATTATTTTTTACTAAAGCTAGAAGTATTGTTCAATTCATGTTTGCTAATGTTGTTAATTACTTGTTAATTACTATTTGTTAACTAATGATTCCTATTGTAAAGTGTTATTACTACAGTAAATACTTAAACTTGACATATGTGGAATCAGACTTTTATTTAGCTAAACTTAGCTACACTAATAAAATGATGAGCTTGTTACTAGAAAAGATGCATTCAATTGAAAACAAATTAACTAATGTCACGCTACTGAAAAATGTAGTTTCACAGTTGCAGTGTTCAATCTGAAAGTCACAGAAATAAATTCCACTCACTCTTATCTCATTGTTATGCATGCCTTCTAAGCAGTTTTAGTAGAAATTGAAATTCAACTCGGGGACTGCTAAGAGCACTGATAACATGAGCCTCGACACAAGTCATAACAGATGAGTTTTTACTACAGTTACTGTGTGGGGTCTTCTTTGACCTCTATTTGTTTGCTGCAGTACACTGAAACCCCTTGGTGGCCTCCTGTGGGAAATAACCCAGTGAAAATGAACAGAGTGGACCTCGACACTGAATACGCTATGTGATTTAAAAGACCTGCCAGCTGCCTCTGGAAAACAGTCATTTGTGAGCGGTTGCATAACAGACAGGACAAATGAATACGGTTTAAAAGCTTTTTAGTGCTGCAGTATAGCTTTATTAGCCTTAACTGCTCTTCACCGCTGCCGTGGATATGAGCTACGCAGGAAATACTTGATGCAGCAAATAACAGCTCTCATTTTAAGGTCATTGGTCATGATGGATGTAGCAGGAAAGCACAGATTATTTTGCACTGTTTTTGTTGGTTGGTTTCACCTAGCAAAAACATTTAAAAGTGTGTGCGCCACAGAGCAAAAAAAGCCACTTTCCTTTATCATTTTAATGGCTTTATAATGGCAAATTCAGCACTCAACGGTCAGGATTATTCAAATTCCCGGCTGAATGTCTCTGGAGGTCATTGATGCCCTTGAAACAGTCACTGTTGAATCCAGTGGCCTAAAGTAAGTGTCTTTGAGAGATCCTCATTTCCATAACACCTACAGTCAGAAAACAATGTAGTAGCTACTTCAGCATGATTACCCATCCTTATCCAGCAGGTGTGTAATTGGCTGTGGTCATGTGGCGTCTCTAGGTTGTTGGTAGGAACAGTCTGTGCTGCTCAGAAGAACAAGGGACATTGGCATTGTAGAGAAAAAAACTGGGATCTTTCATGTCCAACGATGAGAAGATAAGAACAGGTCTCAAAGGATATTGGCTAATGTGTCAACATTAGAATTTCTTTAACTATAATACCATTTGGCCTTTAGATCTTTTTAAACTTTGCATCCTTTAATTGATTCATTTAATTTGTCCACTGACAATGTTCAACCTTTGGAATACAGTAACCCACAACCAGTGTTGTTATTCTTTACTAAAGTTTTAAAAATCATTGGAATACTGCTGATATATGTGACCCTGGACCACAGAACCAGCAATGCCCTTGTAGCAATAGCCAAAAATACATTGTATGGGTCAAAATTTTTGTTTTGCCAAAAATCCTTAGGATAGTAAGTAAAGATCATGTTTCATGAAGGTATTTAGTAAATTTCTTACTGAAAATATATTAAAACTTAATTTTTGATTAGTAATATGCATTGATAAGATCTTCATTTGGACAACTTTAAAGGTGATTTTTTCAGCATTTAGATTTTTCTGCAGACTCCAGATTTTCATATAGCTGTATCCTAACAAATCATAGCTTATTTATTCAGCTTTCAGATCATGTATAAATCTTCATTTTGGAAAATTAAAACTTACAACTGGTTTTGTTGTCTAGGGTCACATATTAAACTTGAATGAACTGAAATATTAAAATGAATAAACTTAATAATTTACTGAAATAATAAGTTATTTTAGTGTTTCATCTTAAACATAGAACAAAACCTGAATAAAAAATACTAAATAGACATAAAAGAAAAGCTAAATTAAAATGTTAAATACTGTAACAACATTTATGCAATAACCCTGCTGAACCTTTTGATTTGATAAAGTTAACTTACTCTGTAGGTTAATATAGCTTATTAGCTATTTAACTTTCAATAAACCTTTTTTTAATTTCACTAGTTCTTTAAATAATCATAACTATTTTTCTGAAAACATAATTTTATAATTGATTTTTGTAGTTCCAGATTAAAGTCTGAATCTAAGGTTTTGATCAAGGGTAGTAATAACAATAAAATAAAAAAAAAACTAAATAAATCATTTTTTTAATAAAGGGGGTAAGAAATCAAATGAAATATATAGAAGCTTTGAAAAGTAGCCAAACAAACCCAAAAAAATATTTGTTTTAATGCTTTCTTAAATGTTAAAGTTAATGTTTTTCTCAACTCCTGGACCATAAAAGTGCTTGATAAAACACCCAAATGTGCACAGTTATGAACTTTGCTGGTCTCATATTATGTATCTGTTCATTGTGAGGCCATGCACTCTGTTCACTGGTTTTGTTTAGGGCTTGATTCCTCTCTGTGGATTTTGTAAATAAGGCAACAAACTCTTTATTGAGGATAAACTGCAAAACAAGCTGTTCAAAAACATTAAAGGTTTTGTGGACCGCATGCCTGCAATAGCACTGGCTTGTACCGAGTGAACGTAATAGAATGTGTAAAGCACACGCAGAGGCGTAACAATGATAAAGGAGACATCAGCGTCAATCAGTAATTGATAATTGCAGCCATGCAGCAGGAGAAAAACGTGAGCAGTCGCAGCTAGCAAACAATCATTCCAGGGGACAGCAAATATATTAAAATTGGATCCTTGACACATATGGGAGATGGAAGGAACCATCCAATTTTTATTTTACCTATAGAAATTGCATTTCGTTCACCTCTGACAGTCTGAGCCCAGTTACTACGTGGCACTCCAATGATTTTTCCTGGTTTATGAAAGCTCACAGAGGCAGCCTCAGCTGGTGGAAGGCAGAGATTTTATTTGAGAAATAAAGTACGCTAGCGCTACAGTTTATGTGCGATGCAAAAACCATAACCATCCCGAGTTATCATTCTTCAGTGACCTTTGTGCATTGTTGACATGGAAACGCAGATCATGAATGTTTAATGGGAAAAGGAGACTAATGAGAGACCCGGGATGACACTAACTCAAAGCCGCGGGGTTAAAAGGACAAGCGGCATAATCAACCCTGCCAGCAGAACACAAGGAGAGGGCAGAGAGAGGACGTCACACATGAGCAGAGGTGTTAGTGGCACACATTGATGATGCTTCTGCATATTTACACACTTATACAGACCACATAATGTTTACCTACACGCACACCGCTTTGCTGTAGCCAGAGATAAGGCACATCCTGCAGAGAAGTAAATAGTAAATATTCAGGATGAATGTTTCAATCCTCTCAGGCAATATTTTCCTCTCTTTGCTTTGAAGCTCCTAGTCATGAACTAAATCTCAAGGTCTAACCTTCTGCAGATAAATTAGCATCACCTTCGCAGAGCAGAACAACGATTGGGGCAACTTATCAGTCTCATAGTGTGCTTTATGTCTTCTGGAGACATGCGATAGCTTTGTGTGAGGAACAAACTTAAATTTAAGTTACTCGCTGACCTCCTTTCTTATAAGTGAGCATTGAGTCAGAACTGGGTCAGATTTGTGAAATGTAAAAAACTTGTATTGAAATATTATTATTAATGTTGTCTTAAGTCAGTAAGTTGAGAACTCAGTTTGATTTTGTTTATATATATTATGCACCACTCAAAATTTAGGGTTGTTAAATTTTTTTAAATCTTTTGAAAGGTTTCTTATGCTCACCAAGCCTGTATTTGTTTGATCAAAATAGAGTAAATAAAGTAATGCAAATAACATAAATTAGCTATTTTTAAAATATATTATCAAAAATGGAATTTAGTCCTGTGATGACAAAACTAAATTTTCAGCAGCAATTACTCCAGTCTTCAGTGCCACTTCATTGTTCTTCAGAAATCTTTTGAATTATCTGATGTTTCTTGTCATGCATAAACATGCTGCATATATTTATGTGTTTATTTTTTTTGTACAAACCATGACATATTTTTTTGGAAACTTGATGAATAGAAAGTTCAAAATAACAACATTTGTTTTAAACATAAATATTTGTATCAATTTGTATCAATGTTATAATCTTTACTTAATTAAAAGTACTTAAAAATAGTATTTAATATCATACTGACCCCAAACCTTTTATTTTTACATTTTATTTGATTTTTTTTATATTCATACTATTTATTTTATATTATGTATGTTTAATATTTTTATATTATTTTATATAATAAAAATGTATAATATTTTTCATTAAATTATAGTGCTCTTTTGGCCAGTGTTTGAAAACTGCCTCATTTTCAGACTTGTGTTCCCTTGCTCTGTGTTTTTTCTGGCTATAAATATGGTTCAAAGTTGCTAAAAAAAAGGTTACGCATGTAACCCTAGTTCCTGGAAGAAACGAGATGCCGCATCGACAAGACGCTATAGGGAACGCCTCCAGCGTAACGGCTCTGAATAGTGTAATCAGTCCAATGGATGGGCGAGACGTCATAGGCGGATGATGTCATTGGCCAGGAAGCATAAAAGCACGTGGAGTGCAGCCGGCTTCAGCTTCAGTGTCAATGTCAAGTGTGGTTATGAGATGCGGCATCTTGTTCCTTCGAGGAACTAGGGTTACATACGTAACCTTGAAACGTTCCTCTTCATGAACTCAAGCCGCTCGCAAGTGTAGTCCATAGAACCGGACAAACATGTGGGGGGTAGACCATCCTGCAGCGTTACAGATCTCCTGTACAGAGACCCCAGATATCAAGGCCTTGGAGGCCGCCACACTCCTAGTTGAATGAGCCTTGACTCCTAGCAGCGGCGGGAGACCAGAGGACTCATAAGCAGTATTGATGGCATCCACAATAGCTTCTTCTGGCCTTGCTCCCTGAAGGAAGGAGGACTGAAGTCCTCCAGAACAATCGGCTGTGGTGTGACTGCAGGGACCTTCAAAACGTACCCACAGGGTATGAATGAAGGGGCCACTACGACCTGAGATCTCCCCTATGGACTCAACAGGTGGCCCACAGAGGGCCTCTAACACCACAGCCAGATCCTAGCGCACCACAGAGGAAACATGTAACCTGTGGGTCTCTACCAACTGTGTGTCCACTGAGAGAGGCGTGGTAAGCCGATATTGCCGGTACGTAAACCTTCATGTTGGTGTGGGTGACCCCAGTGGAGAATCTGGCCTGCAGGAACTCCTGCACTGTACTAACTAGGCAGTTAACTGGATCCAGCCGGCGTTCTCCACATCAAGAAGTGAAAAGTTTCCACTTTAGGGAATACAGTTTCCTCATGGATGGAACTCTGTATTAGAGGATGGTCTCGACAACCTCGGTTGAGAGACCGAAGGGGCCACACTCACAGCTTCCACAACTCTGGGAGAGGGTGCAAGTGGTGCCCCCTGCCTGTGAGAGGAGGTTCCTCCTGACTGGAATCTCCCACAGAGAACCGTCTAGGAGGGCCATCAGGTCCGAGAGCCATACTCGGCCCGGCCAGAATGGCACTTCAAGTAGTAGACTGACTGTGTTCCAGTGCACTCTCTCCAGAACTCCTGTCAGCAGAGCGATCGGGGGAAAGGCATACGGACGAAGCCTCTGCCACGTCTGTACCATGGCATCCATCCCCAGTGGAGCTGTATGAACTAGAGAGAAGCTGGATGAACATCACGCGTTATAGAGCTGCGAAGGGTGCGAGGTCCACCGCTGCTCAAAAAACTCTCCAGATCTGCTCCACCACCTCGGGGTGGAGCATCCATTCTCCGGGCCCCAGCCCCTGCCTCGACAGGATGTCTGCCTTAGGTTTAGATGCCCGGGAATGTAGATGGCTCCCAGTGAGAGGAGTCTGTCCCAGGCCCACACAAGCATCTGGTGTGCCAGCTTGTTTAAGGGGCACAAATGCAGATCTCCTCGGTTGTTGATATACAAGATCACTGATGTGTTGTCGGTGCCAACCAACACATGTCAATCTCTTACATCTGGGAGGAAGTGTTCACTGAACGAAACACGGCCAGCATCTCCAGGCAGTTGACGTGCTACGTGAGATGGCGACCACTCTACAGACAGCGGGCTGAGCAGCCACTTATGACTGCTCCTAAACCAGTAAGGGACGCATCTGTCGCTAACATAACAATGCAACAAAGAGCTCCCAGCACCAAGCCCTGATGCAGAAACCAAGGTTTCCTCCACATTTCAAGGCACGCATGGCGTGACACTTTGATCACGCGAAGAAGGTTTCCCCTCGGGGAAACACCCCTGGTCCTGAGCCACCACTGTAGGGGTCTTATGTATAGCAGGCCAAGAGGTATCACATTGAACGCAGCTGTCATTAGAGTTGCAGAGGATGCCCTGGAGTTGCAGAGGAACCAACGCAGCACCCATACACTTCGTAAACATACGGGGTAAAAGTGCAAGGCCAAAGGGAAGAACCCGATATTGGTATGCTCTTTTTCTTTTTTTTTTTTTACTTTTTTTTCTCTTTTTCTTTTGAACTATGAAGTACCGGCTATATATCCTGGACTCTCTTTCATGAGGAGGACCACATCGATGACCTCCTTACTGAAGAGAGTATATACTTCTCGTTCCATAACCAGAGCCAGTTGGGGCCCACCAGCATGGGCAGAACGCTTTCGAATGGCGGCGGAGGCAATCTAAATTGGATTTTGTAGCCTCTCTCTACAGTATGCAGGACCCATTGAGACCCATTTGGCAGTGGACCACTGCTAAATAGTCTATTAAGAGAATCAGTCTCTTGAGACTGGCCTCTGGTATACTGAGAGCTGCTAGATCTGTGCCCTGAAGCGGAGGACAGGCAGCAGACAACCAATCTAGCTGCTCTAGAGACCTCCAGAGGAGGTGGCGAGCCTCTTAGCTCTGCTTCATTTTTGGGCAGAAAAGACTCAAAGCATTGCTCGCTGGAGACTGCTGTGCCCAGGAACACTGGCAAAGTTAGCAGATCGATCTCCCGAGGGCATTGTGGAGAGATGGTCACTGTGTAATGCAGTGTGCGCCACTCTTCCCCAGTGGGGGCTGGCCCTCAATAGTCCTGGTCCATAGCCGCCAGGACGTTTTAGCTCCACCCAGCAGCCACTGCTGCCAACTCAACCTCCTCAGAGGAAGAGAGAGCACCGTGTTCCTTACTCGAGAAATTTTTCTCAAGCGCTCCTCATCATAGATTTTAACACCATTTAATTCCTCAGAATTAAATGCAGTGAAAAATCCAACAGTGAAAAATCCAGACATTTACTAAAGTCTGGCTACAATATAAAGCATGGCTTTAAATAACTGAAATGCACACGCGCTGATTTCACACACAAGCTTTTTGCCCTCAGGAAGAAACGTGTCATAGCAGCAGCAGTGAGCTCTTACTCAAAAAGGGGGAAGAACCACAGCATGGTTGTGAATTACAATTATTAATCGTATTAATTGTAGTATGTATTGAATTGACTCTTTTCTCTTAATTATCAGAATGTTTAGGTTTTCTAAAATAATATAGAAAATGTGTGTATGTTGCAAAAAATGCATCAGTCTTTATGATCATCAGTTAAGTCCATGTGAAAACAAAATTGACTATATTAATTTTGTTGGTGCGCATTGTTATTTTTGTAGTGAACAATTCATTCGTGCAAGACAATCCACAAAAAAAAAAAAAATAATCCAAATCTGAAAATGCTCTTCCCCTTTGAAAACGACGTGCTAATGTTAGTTTGACAGCTTGGCAATGACATCCAGAAGTAAATACGGAAGTAAAATCTTTAAAAGAAAAAAGACTTTAATGTTGTTCACAAAACTGACTCCATTTAGCAAGCCATAGATACACATTTCCAAGTGATATTCAGTGTAGCCTAATGAAACTTTATAGAGTGGTAGCTGCCATATGAACATACAGTGATAAGCTTCAGCCTTCTATCATTCTGGAAAGCCTTTAATAGAGATCAGTGCATCCGCACTGCTTCTTACTATGCAATTCCAGCTTCTTTACAGGAGGTCAGCGTGGTATAGAAATATTATAGGAACATGAAAGTTTAAAGAGTGTCAGAGGATTGCACAAAGAAGAGCATATCTACGTTTCAATAAGGTTAAAGAACTTGTGTGTGTATGCTTTTAAACTGTGAAATTTAGCAAATTATGATTGTTGTTATCAAGGTTTAAGGGAGGAGTTGCTTTGATCATGAATGTAAACTTTTAAGAGATGATATGTTATTGCTCTCAATTCAGTTGTTTCCCTGACATATTGTGAGGATTTTGCTTTTTTCAGTTAGCTAGCGTTCCTCTCCTGTTCCGATGCGATACAATGAACAAAGGAATGCGGGAATGATGTTTTTGAGGCTAAAGAAAACTTTCCCTTCTGTGTATTTCTCTGACGCTTCTGTTGAGAAGGCTAGGAAGGATGAAACCTAGTTTGCAGAAAAAATTCTTTCGGCAAGAGCAAGCTGTAATGATTAAGCTCACTGTCATTTTGAACAGTTGAATAAATCTCCAGCACTCTAAACATTTCATTCAGCGTGCTTCATTTGCATAACTCAGACTGTGGACACAGACATGATAACTGCACTAATTACAGCAAAGATCGACGCTAGTAAAACAACGCATGCGTTAAAATCATACACAAAATGAATTTTGAATAACTCTGAAAGTTTCGTACTGCATTCGTGATGTGAAAAATGGTATTGTAGAGTTAATACCTCATGGATTAGGAATGTCTTTGCTGGCATCCGAAAGACTTAAAAGCAACTTCCTTAGTTGTGTGGAAGATAGCGTAGTTCTCCTGAGTCTGGAGATTCGTCGAAACTAGATTATGCATCAAGGAGACCAATCAAGGTTAGCAAGAACTCATATTTATATTCAAATGTATTTAAATAATACATAGGCATTTGGTATGCAGGAAGGCTTTAGTGACCTTTGCTCCTTAGCATTTAGTTGAACTGAGGTTGTGAGTTGTGTGAGGGAGCAGACCATGGTTTAGTGTGAGCATTTGGTCTCATTATCTACAAAGCTTCACTATGGACTGCAGGTCACTCCTGAGAGTTCAATAGTTGCTGGCTCACAAAAAAAATAAAAATCTTTCTCATGGAATTCTCAAAAGGTTCAAGCCAGAAGTAGTAAAGAAAGTGAAAACGTTGAGAGAAATGGGGGAGCTGGCATTTTTTTTTTGTCGCTTTGTTGTGCTTCTGACCTTTGGAAATATCACAGATTAGATCTTTAATTATTTATGAAGGGCAGCAGTGTTGGGTTGAGGCAGAAACAGTCTTGTCACACATGATGAGGTTGTGTTGCTGGCGTATTAAGAAGGACAAAATGGATCATGCTTGAAGGTTGCTCTTATAGAACACTGAAAAGGCTATTAAAGCCGATCTACATTAGGGAGGTGAACACATTGAGAAAACATATATGGGTGATATTGTGCATGTGCTGCCTGTGCTGATTTACGATTGATTCAACAGAGAAGTGATGCCATAGTATATACAGTGCCCTCCACTAATATTGGCACCCTTGGAAAATCTGAGCAAAGATGGCTATGAAAAAAAATCTGTAGTGTTTATTCATCTTTAATTGGAAAAAAAAATCACAAAATTCCAACCTACCGTTGAAGTAAAACAATTGAAAATGGGGAGAAAATCTCATAAAAGTAAATGTTTTTCTCCAACTGGTTTAGTGTAAAGGCGTAAGGGATGGGTCAACAGTGTAATTATAAATGCAGAAATTAATTACATGCGGTTATTTTTTAAATACAATGTGTACAATGTGAAAACATGCATGTACACAATAATGTTTTCATTCATTTAAATTTAAGTAAGGCCACTTAATATAAAATGGGACTGTGTGTGTAATGTGTGTGTGTATATATATATATATTAATTTTTATAATAAGTGCGATAGCATTACTGTTAACGTGAGTTATGTTATCAGATTACAGAAATTTCAAGAGAGTTGTGTGCTGAGGCCTTATTCAGGCTGTGTATGGTGTACATTTTAGGACATCCTTAGACCTCAGTCATAAAATGAAAATGCGTCATGCCTCAAACTAAAGGGCCTTTGTTATTGGACCAAACGGCATCGTGACTTAGACTGAAAGGCTTCAGGTCTCAGAAAAAACGACGTCCGGTTTTAGGTCTCGTACAATCAGGCATAGGGCGAAATGGACTCCGATTAAAAGGCATCAGCCAAAACGTCCTCAGGTTAAAAGGCATCAGACAAAAAGTCTACACGCATGTGGCCCAAGCAAAGTGGTGGTGTGGAGCTGTTGAGGATGGCAGATGGTGATAAGCTTCTTTTGATTTTGTTTATTTAACAGTTTTATTAACTGCTAAACTAATTAAATTGTATAACGTGCATTTCACAAGTATTTTGTGCATGTTTAAAAAGTTAAAGTTGAAAAGTAATAATGTCATCACACGGTAATGTGACGTCACACGGAGCGGGGCAACGTAACACAGCACACTCCACCTGAGTCCGTTTCGCCTAAGGACTTTTTGTCTGATGCATTTTAATCTCATTTTAATTTCATCCCATACACACACTTTTTTTATTTTTTTTTGACAAAGATCTACATAAAAAAGTATTTATTTTAATATGAGTTTCTTTTAATTGCTTAAATTCAAATTCAAAACAGTCATTTTCAGTTCAGTTCTGCTTGCACAACCTTATAACAACACAGCACCATTTTAGAATATTTAGCACCTAGTTAAACTTATATGATCAGTTAATAGTGCAATTCTGATGAACATTATAAATGCAAAATCATCGAAATCTTCCTTTTTAACCAAACTCAGAATGAACTCGCCTAAAATCGTCAGCAACCTAATATACACACACCACATTAGCAGTGCAGCTAATAATGCATTCCTTTTTAGCATCAGACCAAAACAACTTTGACTATCAACTCACAAACAAACATGAGAATGAACACTGGAGGATTTGATGTCCTCCCTCGAGTGATAACTATGGAATGTTTGATATGCAAATTTCCTTCGGTATTACAGATCCTCTATGTTTCGTGAGGTAGAATTCACTGGAGGAGAAGTGAACAGCTCACTCGGAGCTCTGCTCTGTGTGCGCCTCTGAACGCTGGGGGATATGAAAGCCGTCATTCAGATTCAGCAAGGGCATCAATGAGAATAGTTTAGCAACTTAGTAGGAGCTGTGAGACTCTGAATCTGCCTGATGATTTTACTTTCATGAACACAACTTTCAAACGCTGGAAGTAGCCTAATACTTGGTGGCAAATTCACTGAACACTTATTTGACTAAAAGCTCTGAAATAGTGAAAATGCGAATTATTTGTTATTTATTTTTATTTTGATGCAAAAAATGCCTTCTTTCTCTGTTAATTGGGCTCTTCATGGAAAAGAGTGTTGTGATCGGGCATATTTCCAAAACATATTTCTTTTTTAGTTTTTAAATACATTTCCTGCATTTTAAAGAGTTAACTGTCTGAATCTCACAACCAAATGCTTGTGATTGATCATATAAAATCTCGCCTCAGATTTTATGAAAATGGAGATGATCAAAGACAGCCTGTTGAGACTTAATAAGGCCGTACAGTGAAGAGAAGGACAAAATAAGCAAATGGTGGAGATGGAGACCTGACATCAACTTGAATGTCACTGCGTATTTGCCTGTACAAGTCCATAACATGGAGATTGTGAGGTGGAAAAAAAAACAAATTATCATTATTATTTTTTTTTTTTACAGAACATTATGATAGACAAGGTCTTATAACAGCTACAAGGATGAAGGTCAGGACTGTTCAGGACTGTCTAAATTACCACTGTTGAGTTCAAATGAATGAGGAATTTATTTTTATTTTTCCTTACCAAAAAAGGTCATTTGACATTTCTAAGCTTATGGAGGTGGTGGTAGTATTCAAAATATATTTCAGATGTTCTCTTGAAATGGCAATGCCATTTGCAGCATTTTGTGTTGTTTTGCAGTGAAAACTGCACATATATTTTAATTGGACAATGCAGGAGAAGCGTGATTGGACTCAAAAACTATATTTTTCTTGACCCTATCAAGTATAAATAATCCGTATTTTATGTTTTGTTGTTAATTTTGTGTGTACCTGTCAAAAAGGAATGTAAAATCGGGAGAGTAAAGTAAAACATGCATGTATCTTCTTTTCATGCCATCCCTAACTTCACTAACTCTGAGTGTTGCATGTAGAAAAACACCCTAATCTTGTTGGCCATTCTTCTTTCCTCTTGTCTTTGTACGCTGCATATAAAATGAGAGAGAGTGTGAGAGAGAGACTTTAAACTGAGGAGATGTCACAAGTCCTAAAGATGTCAAAAATGCAAAATTCAGACACCTTATTATGAAACTGCTCAATGCTCTGCGAGAGGGGTCAGTCAAATGAAGTGACCTTGTCTTCAAACTGTCCCGAGGATGGCAGGTGCTTTGCATATAACAAGACATTTGGAAAAGTATCCACATGCAGTGGAGTACAAAACTAAACCACATTTTTACATTTTTAAAACAAAATTATGATCATTAAATTATCAGGAAAACAATCAGAATGAAATTTTTAAATATAAAAAATATGAAAAGTTTAATTTAAGTTTAAAAAGTGATAGTTGTTCATGAATCCCTTGTTTGTCCTGAACAGTTAAACTGCCCACTGTTCTTCAGAAAAACCTTTAGTTTGTTTTTTCAGCATTATGTTATTATTATTATTTTTTTATTATTGTAATGATCAAGCTGGATGTGCCAGCCCAGCTCTCTGGATGGCACTCCAGCGTTACGCTGCTCTCGAGCCTTCGTGCAAATTGGCCGCTCCCAAGTCTGCGCGCAAAATGGCCGCCATGCCAGGTTCTTGCCGCAAGAGGACCACCGATCCCGAGCTCACGCACAAGATGGCCGCCAATTGTTAATCGCCGCTCAAAATGGCCGCCGTTCCTGTTTCACCGCACCAGCCTTCAGCCCAAAGAAAGGCCAGGTCATGGTCCTCAATCACCACGGGCGCCGCCTCTGTGTTTCCCGGCGTCGTGAGTGCTCTGAGCAAGGACAGCACGGCCCTTCCAAGGCTTAGAAAGCTGGGATCCCATCTGCTGGACACCCCGTTGATGTCAGTGAGGGCAGCTGGGGCATTCAAGAGCTCCGCACAGGCCTTTGCAGAGACTGTTCCCGTGGCTGCCATGCTTCCTGTGATGGCAGTTGCCATTTTGAGTGTGTGGGCCACACACCGCCTCCCAGAACCCCTCTGTGACCCGAGATTCCATGGTTCGACCCACCAGAGCTGTCCTGTGATCCAGATTCCCCGTGGCCCGACCCATCAGAGCTGTCCTGTGATCCAGATTCCCTGTGGCCCGATCCACCAGAACTCGTCAGCCTCACTGATCTGCCATGGCCTGAGCCACCCGAGCCTGTCGAGGACAGTGAGTTCTCAGGGGTTCCGCCAGTGGTTGCGCGATCCCTACAGCCAGTTCTGCCTGTATTGAGCCCGGTCCTGACCACAGAGAGTCCGCCAGTAGCTGCACAACCTCTGGGGGCGTTGACTTGGGTTGTGGATTCCCTAGAGGCTCCGCTGCTGGCTGCACAACCTCCGAGTTGGTCAGTCATGGCTGTTCCTGAGCTCACACCCTGCCCGGAACCAGCCCCTGAGACTGTTGAACTCTCTTCCCACTCTGGACCGGCCGTGGAGGCCGTTGGACTCTTGTCATGCCCTGAACCGGCCATGGAGGCCGTTGAACTGTCACTTTGCCCTGAACCAGCCCCAGGAGCCATCAAACTCTCCCTCGGACCTGTCCTGGCTGCCGGGACCACTCACCCCAAGCTGGATGCAGGTACGAACTCGGCCTTAGAGGCCACCACTGACTTGTTTATGTTCCTGTTTGCAGTGTGGTCTCTGCCATCTGCTCCGCCCTGGTTGGCTTCTTGGCCGGCTCCTAAGCCAAGAGCGTCTGGAAGCCGCTCCTTTGAGGGGGGCTATGTAATGATCAAGTTGGATGTGTCAGCCCAGCTCTCTGGATGGCACTCCAGCGCTAAGTGAACTCTGTGTCTTTGTCTCCGTTTCTATGGCTGGACTTTTTATCAATGAACTCATGTCTCCGCCCACCTTGTCCGTTGTCTTGGTTTTTCATTCATGTCTCCACCCACCTTGTTGGTTGTCATAGTGTTTCATTGTTGTCTCCACCCAATAACTCATTAACACGTGTATAAATGCCCCGGATGTCTTTGTGTTGGCACGGATCATTATAACTGTATGGATGTTTGTTTGGAGTTTGCCCATTAGCGTTTCTTGTTCCCCTGTGTTTCCCTGAATTGGATTTGTCGTTGCCGACCTCACTCTCCCCGGATTATTGCCTTTGTCTTGTCCCTCGGACTCTGTTTGTTGTTATACCGATATACTGATGCTTCAGATGGAAACAAGATGCATTAAAGGGATAGTTTACCCAAAAATAAAATTATCCTGTCTTTTACTCGCCCTTGAAGCATCCTAGGTGCATGTGACTTCTTTCAGAACAATCCAATCAGAGTTATAATTAAAATTGTCCAGACCCCTCCAATCCTTTGAATGGGTTATGTCCTCCTGTAGCGAATCCATGCGTTATTGTATGATAAATATCCATATTTAAAACTTAATAAGCACTTTTCTCTCACATCTGCTGTCTGTGAAAACCGGAAATATCCTATTATTTTATCTTGTGGACTATATATAAACCTCTTATATGTCTTATATCTTATATGTAAATATCTTATTCAGGCCTACTAAATTAAAATGCCATGCATTTTGTTTGATACATTTTATTTTGGTAAAACAACTAACATTGGAAACACTTTACAATAAGGTATCAGTTAACATTAATGTATGAATGAACATGAACAAACAACGAACGCTACGTTTATTACACTCTTTATTGATATTTGTTAACGTTAGTTCATAAAAACAAACAGTAATTCATTGTTTATTCATGTTAGTTCACAGTGCATTAACTAATGTTAACAAACTAAACTTGTGATTTTAATAATGCATTAGTAGATGCTGAAATTAACATTAGAAAAATGCTAGAAGTATTGTTCATTCTTAGTTCATGTTAACTCATGTTGTTAAGTGATAACTAATGAACTTTATTGTAGATTCTGTAGGTAAACTTCTGGTTTGAACTGTATACAAACCCAGAACAATCAGTCAGTCTGTCTTTCTATTATTCGGTCTGTCTTAAGTCCATATTAAACATAACGGAATAAAAAAAAAATCATACAGGATGTGAGCAAGTTCACACAATGTGTTATCAGTGACATTAGGCCAAATGAGACTGAAAGGCATTTTTCTGAGAGAATTTGATTATCATCTCTCGGAAATTCTCCATATTCCAAACTCAATTTGGGCTCTATTCTTTTCACAAATAATAGAAGCCTAATTTTAGCATGGAAATGTTACTGTGGCAATTGCATCATCTCATCTTCAGGGTCATGTTGTTCTTGAAGGTGAAATTAACTGCTCATTGTTATGAGAAAGATCAAGGATGATTTTGGCACCTCTATTTGCATCTGCCATTTGAAAAAGGCTCTCGTTTTTATTGCAAAATAACACAGGGCAGCTTCTGTCGGACATACAGTATCTCTCAAACCTGTCCGCACACCACTACCCTTTTGCAAATGACATCAGTGTTTACCATTTTTAATCCATATATTTATTTATTTTTGTGCAGTACTGCATCTGTGAACTCTATTCTTCCCTCCCTGAGGGACGTTCAAACCAAGGAGGCGCCGAAGAGTCAAAGAGAAAGCCAGATTGAGCTGCTGTAAAACTTCAGTCATGTCTTTCTAAATGTTGCAGTAGGAAGAGACTTTACACACTGACTGAGGTTCAGCGAGTTCATGAGACAAGTGATCCATTTTAAATGCTGCCGTTGTCTTTACAGATACAGAATGTTCTTTGAAACCACTAAATGAGGTTTGGGATGACAAATTTTTACCAGCATCATTATCATTTTGCCTTTTTTTATTTCTCCACTGATTTTAGAGGAAACATTGCAAGAAGCTTATTATAAGGTGACTGGTCTACACTTTATTTTATGGGCAAACTCATAAACTCTATAAACTTTTATATGGCTGAGGTTGTTTGGGTCTTGGTAGAACAATATTAGTTTCAGCTTTTCCTGTAGAAAAAAAACAGTACATTTACTGTTGTCCATCACATAAACGGAAAAGGCATACATGGTATATTAAATGCAGGGTATTTGAAATCACCAAAACACAAACACTCTTCTAACCCAAAAGGTTCTCGCCCCTATTTTGATAGCTTTGCCCTATACATTTGTTGCTTACACAACCCAGACAATGATTAGTTCTGTGAAACTATATTATAGAAGTCATTATATAATCAGTGATGCTGTCTACACCGGATGCAAGTGGCGTGACAATCTCTATTTATGATGTACTGACACAAATTTCAAATGATTTTCAACAGTCACTTTATCGCATCCAGTGTAGGCTAGGTAGACTTTAGCTGGTGTAGACATGGTGTTACTCGGCTATCGAGAAGAACCAAAGCAACCTCGCAGACCGCCCGCTCCTTGACTTCTCTCCAGCTGATCCGATATTTACATACAGTAGGTCCTATTTCTTGCCTTATCGTTTGATAGACATTTTCCTTTTTCGGCTGTTCAGTGAACACACGCACCTCCATATCATTAGTAGACATACCCCTGACTGCTGATTGGCTACAAGTTTGTTTGGGTACTCAGCCCCGACTCTGTATTCTAAAGCATTTTTCAAAAATCCTTTACCTTTGCCTTTAATTGGCTATTTGACTAAAATTATTATTTTAAGCTAACTTTATTTCTGTTTAGATCTGCTGATTTAAAATGACTATAAATAAATAGAAAATAAAAATAAATAGAAATAAATAGAAAACTGGTCATTTATGGAAGTCGGGGCAATTGTCCTAATTCAACTGAAATAGAAGCAGAACTTCTAGAACAGAGCTTTTGCAAAGACTTTGTAATTACTTTTTTTTTTTGACATGTTTAAAAAAACAGCAGCAATAAAAATGATCCGCAATGCATCCAACTACATGGATTATGATACAGCCCCCTCCATCTCTAACTCTCATTATGAGCCGGATTCAAACGGCAGGATGAGCCAGCTGTTGGGATGGTTTTAATTTGCTGATTGGTGAGGCGTGTCTGATGAGCTAAAGCTAAAGCTCATCAAACAAGTGCGGAGTCATCCTTCATCACAGCCCATCCGCATCCGGCAATAATTTCTCTCTATAAAAACTTATGTTGGAGTTAAACTGGTGACATGCACTTTTTAGACAACTTACACAAACGTTGCAAGCTATGTCAGACCATTAAAAGATTAGTGCACCCCAAAATGGAAATGCTGTCATTTAATCATCCTTTTGTCTTTTCCAACCTGAGTTTTTTCTTTTATTCTGTGAATCACCAAAATGAGAAATTTTTAAATATATTTTTTTTGTCCATGCAATTACAATGAATTAAAGTGAGGCTTGTCGAACTTCAAAAAGGATACAGAAGCACCATAAAATTGTCATTAAAATAGTTTGCATGACTATATTGCAAGTCTTCTCAAACTATGTGATAACTTTAGTATTAAATGTGTTGAAATGTATGTCTATTCCTCTATTGAATGACTTCTGCATAAAATATATAAATTATTAACATATATGGTAACACTTTACAATAAGGTTCATTAGATAACATTGCTTCACAACATTAGTCAACATGAACTAAGAATGAAAAATACTTCTACAGAATTTATTAATCTTAATGTTAATTTCAGCATTTACTTATGCGTTATTAAAATCACAAGCTGTGTTTGTTAACATTAGTTAAGGCACTGCAAACTAACATGAATAAACAATGAACGACTGTTGTTTTCATTAGCTAACATTAACAAAGATTAATAAATAAGAAATGTATTCTTCATTGTTTGTTGATGTTAACAAATGGCACCTTATTGTAAAGTGTTACCACATAGATAATAGATAATAATTAAAATTAATAACAAAAATGAATTAAATTTCCTGAAATAAATCAATTTGATAAAAATGGCTAAAGTCTTTGTCCTTGTTTTTGGTTTATAGGTGTTCTGTGTATGTTGTCATTTTTTTCCATGTGCTCTTTGTGTTTTGTTTACATTTCCTTCTCCCCATGTGCTTTACCTCGTTTGTAACCCTGCCTCTGTCATTATGTTTGATCCTCAGCCAGCTGTGTCTTACAGTAGTCCCGTATTTTGTCTTTGATTAATCTGTGTATTTATGTCACACGCTGTCTTGAGTTCAATGTTGGATGTTGAAGTTATGTTGAAGTATTTGTCTGCGTTGACCTCTGTGTGTTTGCCTGCCCGTGTACTTTGGATTTATCATTAAATGTTTATTTGAACTCCTGTCTCCCTGAGAAGCGAGGTCGCGACAGCCATTTTCGTGACAATAGGTTTGTCTTCTGTTCAAAAATCTCTGGCTCTTAATGCATGTTTTTCCTTTTAGAGCATCAGTGAGTGTGTTAACATTTTGTAATAGTTTCGTATGAGTCCCTCGGTTATCCTCATATGAAAAGATAAATCTCAGTCATTGTTGGAAAAATATTCTAATATGCAAAAGCTGCTGAAAAACCAAAGAATTCGTGGGACCTGAAGGATTTTTCTGAAGAACGTTGAGGGCAAACAAGGGCCAACTAAACAAAACAAAACAGCTGTGGATCATCCAGGTTACAGCACATGTACTGGATCATTTATTTTTATTTTTTTTCAATTTTTAATTCAAAACTATTATTTTGTCTGGTGGATCTTTCATGCTATTCAGGTCAGCACTAAATAAACAATAGCATGCAATTTGTACATAAAATCCTTTGTATTTTGGTAAAATTAATTAAATTTAGCAGAAAGTAAAGTGTAAGTAAATTTTTTGTCAGCTAATGACAGAACTTATATTCTGTAGAGAACTTTTCCTTTGAGTTTTGGTGGTATTAGTACCAGAATGACCCTGAGAAGTCACCTGATGTATAGACTCTCATTTCACAGATGTCCTGTGACTAGTTGGTTTCATATGTTGCTTTATCTGTATTTCTCATCTGTATGGGTCAGAACTGATCAGACTGCACAAACTGTTTCCCACAGAGCCCATTCAGCGAGTCTGGCCATTCCAGGATGTGAACTCTTTACCTATGAGTCGAAGGAGATGCGTGCTGCAGGGAACTGGAGGAGTCAGTACCGCCTTTGCATCTGGCCAGCAGAATGCATGACATCACAGAAGAGCTGACCTAGAAGGCAGGAACGAGGCCTGAGGGGGAGATCTCAGCTTTAATAGGGGCAGCTTTCAGAAACCCAATAAGATAAAAAGCAGTTTGAAGAAAATGCAGGAAGATATCAGTGTTCAAGCCTTGCGCACAGTCAAACATTTCTTTGAGGTCCTGCACAATGACCGACAAGAATGAAATGTAGAGGAGGCATGTCGAATTAGCCGGGGGCAATCCTTTACCCATGTTCCCCGAGGCACATACTGCGTTGTAATGTCTGGAGGAGGAGGAGGTAGGCGCAGTGCCGGCATAGCAGTGCTGACACTTTAAAGAGTGCAAGCACATCCGCAGTGCACCTCTGTGCCACCTCCACTCTGCATTAGTGTCAGCTTCATTCCTCTGAGTCCCGGACACACTCCCAAATGGACCAATCATCAAGATCCCAGTGTGAGAGAGGGAAAAGCGTCCTCAGCTCTCCTCTTGACCATGGCAAAACCTGCATTTCAGCAATCAGCGAGTCAAAGTTCATACATTACACACTTCCTTAGAGTTCTTTTAGTCATAAATAGTTGAAAAGTAAGCATATATGTGTGCTGAAATCATGTTGAAGGAATAGTGCATGCAGTAATGAACATTCTGTCATTATATTTTGCACACAGTGCACTTTCTTCATTTGTTTAAATTCTTTTTTTTTTCTTATACACTCCGTTCCTCACAATGACAAAGTGAAAACAGAAATTTAGAAATGCCTGTAAATATATATAAAAAAATAAAAACAGAAATATCAAATTTACATAAGTATTCATAAGTACTCCGTACTTAGTTGAAGCCCCTCTGGCAGCAATTACAGTGTCGAGTCTTCTTGGGTATGATGCAAAAAACTTTGCAGACTTGGATCGTAATTTTTTTCTTCTGTAATTCTTCTTTGCAAACACTCTCAAGCTGAAACATACAGGTCCTTTTCAATAAATTAGCATATTGTGATAAAGTTCATTATTTTCTGTAATGTACTGATAAACATTAGACTTTCATATATTTTAGATT
>JAUMHQ010000070.1:15523517-15534405 GCA_032361165.1 Enteromius paludinosus
CTTCACTTCTTCGTCTCGTGTCTTGTTGTGCTCTCTAGCGCCAGGGGGCGACAATATATATATATATATATATATATATATATTAAATGTTGGATATGTTTACTGAACACTGTTTTAATCATTTGTGGAATATGTGTTTAATAATGATATTAGTAACACCTTTCCCTTTCATTTTGTGGCCCACTATTACATCTGTCTAATACAAAGAGGCAAAAGCCCAGAAGTAAATAAATTTGGTATTTATTTCATGTCCAGCCTGCTGTTATTCCCTGCCTAGAGAGTCTAGCACAGCCAGTGCTCTAAATCAAAGTGTCTCCCAAAGTGTTGGCCACCGGTGGCAGTGAGAACCATCCACCTAACGCTGAAGTGACTGTAATGGTACCGTGCCATATAGCGAGAGAGTTAGGGAAGGCGTCCTTCTGGGAAATGCCTGCAGAGAAGCAAGGAGGTGAGCAGCTAATTATGAGTCCATCCCCCCTCTTCCTTTTCCTCTTTCATTTCCTTCCTCACTTCAGAGCTTCATCTGCATGTTTCTGAAGCTCTGCAATTACCACAGCAAAACCCCTGGCCACTACCAGAGGGAAGAGGATGAAACAGGAAAGAAAGGAAAAAAAAGGAATAATATTAAATTACATGAATAATTTAATATATACTTAGTCTCTTGGATTGCAATTTCTCCCTAAAATGCTTTTGGATCCCAGCATTGCATTATATTGCATATGTGACCTTCACACACTGCTGTTATAGAGATACTGCTGGGAGAAATGCTTTTCTGAAAGCGTTTAAAATAAGAGAGCCATAATCAATTCTAAGGAATGAGGATGTGTCTGTTCCTCTTCTAGTCATTTTTTCCACTCTGAATTAAAATTTTCCCAGTGCTGACAATCATTAATTTTCTCAAATGCTTTGAATTCATGTGCATTTTTGTCCCCTGCATGATGCACAAACTCTGTTTCTTCAAATAAGCTAATGTTGCATAGACTTGGCTTTCACCCAAACTGGGCTGGACTACAGGTGAAAGGTTTTTTTCATGATGAGTATTATCCTTCACAGGGTGAAGCGAACCATCAACTGCAGTCTTGAGTCCTCTGACACAGAAATGTAGACAAATGTGTGTCAATTAGACTGATAGAGAGAGCTGTTCTCCATAATGATTTGCAGTTGGCAGTGATTAAGATGTTGTTTGCATTTTGGTACCTTGTGAAAGCTGATATTTATTCTTAATATGCTCTCTCACACCTTCAAAGACATATTAAAGCAGAGACAAGGAAATGAGGTACCGAACCAAACTTTTTAAGTCTTCATCAAGCACGTAAACCTCTGAGTTATTAGGAACACTTCATTTTAAGGTCCAATTCTCACAATTAACAAACCACAAACTGCAACTTTTACCTCAATAAACTCCTAATTTGCTGCTTAATAGGTACTAAGGTATTAATTAAGTTGAGGTATTGTATATTATGGATGTTGAATATGGTCAAGAATAACGTATAATAAACAGCCAATAGGTGAATAATAGGCATGCTAACTAGCAACTACTGTAGTTAATAATGATAATTGGTCCCTGTAGACTGTTAGGGTAGGTTTAGGGTTGGTAGAATAAGTTGACATATACTTGTAAAATTTCTGATAGTCAGTATGTAGTATTGTTATGAAGCAGACTGGAAACAGATGGTAAGTAAACCAGTTCTAGTTTATTGACAAGGAGTTCACAGGTGGAGAATCAACAGGAGATAATTCAGGTGAGTAGAATCTTTGGGAAGATAAATTTGATACTAATGCAGTTCTTTCTGTTTGCAGATGGAGACAAATGATCACAAGAGACTGACGAGGGAGAGACGAAGACACCACAACCACACACCACAATCCAGGAGAACGAAGAGGGAATCCTTGAGTGCTGGAAGACACGAAGGGATCTAGGAGACAGGTAAGTAATCACAGGTACGTTTTGCTAGAAGTCGTTTTGAGAGATCTAGTAGTCCACTTCTCTGGAACGAGCTCGGACGGCTAGTGCTGTGTGGTTTTAAGGGGTGCGTGATGATGTCTTGATTGGTGTCAGGTGGTTTGAGCCAGGTGCTCAAAATTCTGGTGATTGTGATCGTAGTGAGGGAGTGAAGGTGGAGCCTGGCTTGGATGTAACAAGTATGTTGTGGGCCCATCAAAATAAAGTGTTAGAAAATATTAAGTACACAGTCTATTAATACTCTGATGACTGCTAGTTGACATGTGGAAAGAGTTACTGTTAGTAGAATGTCTAAATTGGACTATTGAAATAAAGTTGTGCTTAATATGATAATAAATGTGTTTGAAGAAGATCACTATTATTATAACGATTATAACACTGGTGTGCTGTGATGAAGTGAGTCGAGTACTTCTCCAGCGGACACGAAGACACTGAGGCAGAGATAAGCTTCAAAGAACATTTAATGAACCACATAGAGTGCTGAACAAAGTAACGAGACAAACCACATATACGAAGAATATTACATCCATGACATTCAACGACTGACAAAGGAACAGGACTTGCGGCATGGAATAAATACTAGACACAATCAAGACTAAACACAAGACACCTGGAACACACAGCTGGCAAAGGATCAACAGTAATGGCAAGGGGTGGAGTTACAGATTAGGCAAAGACATGCGGGAACAGGTATGTAAACAAACAGAGAATGCATGGACAGGGAAAACGTACATACAGGGAACGCCCACAGCGATACAATTATCAGTGTGTGGCCAGATACCTTCTTTGTAAGTTGATGTTTGCAGGCAAGTCTTATTCTTGGATGTGTAGATCTATTTGACAATTTTTTGGCCATTTGCTGAGTAAACAACATCAGAAATAATTTTTTTAATGTACTACACTGTAAAATCCAATAGTATACCTTACTTATATATTCTTAGTTACCTTTACTTAGTTGTTATACTTACTAGGATTCATTAAGTTACAGATACTTTTGACTTTTTGGTTGGAAACTTAGAACTTTGTCTATATCGTTATAAGTTTCTTCCTATTTATGCAGTGATGCAACATGAAATCAGAGTCATTTGGTTTCAAAAGAAGAAATATAATAAATAGGTTATTTTCAAACAGGTGATCACTTAATTTCTGTATTATATAGTTGTTTTTATTTTGTTCTAGTGATTTTTCCAAGTTTTCTTTTTGAGTTTTTTAAATATTTTTTTACACTTCATAAGTCACTTGAAAATATGGACGATATGAAACTTGAATTATTGTGGTAATGTGTTGAAGTCACATATTGACATTATCATTCAGCATGAGAATCACAACTATGTTAATAATTAAATTAAATTCATTTTCAATAATTTTAAAACAATTTTATTTGCCCTTTTTGTTGTGCTACTACTGACACAAGACAGCAAGACTCTGGGAGTCAGTGAGTAGCTATACTAAGTCAGTGAGTAAACCTCAAGTAAAGTATCAAGTACACCATACAGTTATTTTTTTAGTCACTATAACTCTCATTTAAGTAAACTATACTAACTAAGCATTTGACAGTACAACATACTCCTTCTATTTCACTTTACTTAAGGCAAGCGGTTTGCATGCTTTTTGCAAGTAGGCCCAACTAATTAGATTTTACAGTGTAGCTTTCCTGTAATATCTACTTATCTATCCATCATTCTCAGAAAAACAGACATTTGAAAATCCATGAAAGGCAGGGTCTGTTTTTAGAGTGAAGTGTCACATTCAGTGTGGGAGAAGATGACACTTCAGTGCATCTACCTGACCATGTAGGCAGATCCATTAGGGTTTCAGAGCCATCATCGCTGTTTTCCATGTTCTCCAAATTTGGCCTTGTTCGAAAGGCCCTCTACCCTCTCAAACATGTTGTTTTGCTTTTACTTAAAGTAATATTCCTTTCTTTTATGCTCTCTGTGCCTCTGCCTCTCGTTTTCTCTCTTTTTCAGTTCTCAATGGACCACACAACACTCTGGCTGTCTATCTGTAGTCCTGTAGTGTGGGGTGGGTAATGGGCGTTCATGGCTGACGGCTCATTGGGTTACGTGGGTTATGTGTTGTGCTGTTCAGTACTCTCATCATGGTGCATTTCCTGTTCCATCACCTCCAGCTCGTTTTAATACACCTCCATAATGCCTGTCTCTCCTGCTCCCACAGCGTTGTGACATCCGCGCATCATGCCATTAGATGGCCCTACTCCCAATGCACGAAAAGGGCTCAATTACGGGTAGCTTATATCCACAATATTAGTCACCTTTAAACTATTTGTTTTGTATCTATGAAAAAAACACAACAGACATTTACCAATCTTGTCCCAAGCAGATATTACCCTTTGCTAAAAGCATGCAACCCATAAACTGAACTGAATTTTCTAATCAAATGTGGTTTCAAACACCTTTGGGGCCAAATCTAATAGGAGACCTTGTTAAATTACAGGTGAACTTCATTTGTGGGTCAAAATCCTGAAGGATGCATCTCTGGTGCATTTTAGAAATGTCTTCTGCCCTAGTGGGTGTATAATGGAGGCTGAAGGGTGCTGCTAACCGCTAGCACACAAGCCTTCAGGGAGCCGCTAATGCCCTGCAGATATTGACCCAGCATCCATCATAGTTCCCGTGGCGCTCTCCCACAGGATGCAGCAAAGTCTTGATCCAGACGCTAAATGAGAATTGGTCGCAAATTGAAAAGAAATTCTTTGAGGAAAAAAATCACGCACACATAGCTGCTAATTGTTGGGAAATTAAATGCGTCTTGTAACCAGTGGTGGGAAGGTTTGAGGAATCAATGTATTGATCTCACGTCCAGCTTACTGTTTCTAATCCAGCAAATCTTGTGTTGCTGCTGGAAGTGCTGTATTGAATATCTGAAGGAACCAGACGTGCTGCTTAAGTGTAATTTATGTAATGCAGTGGATGTGTGTGTTGAGATTCATTCGGGCAAGTGCTCACGGATTTCGGGAGCTATTAAATATATTTATTTAGCTGCAGTAGCTGACAGGATCAACACGCAAGAACGGCAAACCAACTCTTGTTCTTAAGGTATTAATTAAAAAAACTAACATAGAAGTGTGTAACAACACTGTAAGAAATAAATCTGGAAGGTAATAAAAAAAAGTGCTGGCAGCTCATTAATATTAATAATAAATATTTCTGACTACAGATATTTATGAAGCTAAAACAACTTAATCCAATGTAAAATTCTAAGCTTACAGAGAAGAATTCAGTAAAGTGTATACATTACAATTTAGTCACCCAAGAGATACTGTGGTTTTATTGTTTGGATCACAGTGCTTTTCTGATTTATTTATTTATTTATTTTGTTTTTCACACAAATTATATATATATATATATATATATATACATTTATATATACATATAAAATGTAAATAATTTTAAACTTAAAATGAAATCTGAAAATGTTACATTTAAATGTGATTCAATCTCCAAAGGTTTAAATCCATTAAAATAAAGCTAAACCTAACCAGTTTGCAGGTTTCATTCATTTAAGGGCTTTGTTGCTACTGGGCCAAGAGCTTTAAGGTGACCACTGTTGGTCTGCACCTGCGACTCTGTGCAATGTTTGGAAGGATACCAATATTAGACTTTTGGCTGTTTATAAGTTCATTTTCACCAAGGTCCCTGATCATTTCAATCCGACCTTCACAGTTTGTGTGGCCCATTTCAGATGTTTTGTGAACCTGTCAGAGTGTAATGCAGCCTTTTACCAGGAGCCTGTTATTGATGGATGGGGCAGCAGCAACTGTATTGGTCCCAAGAAGGTCTAAAATACCTGGAGAAAGTTATCCGATAGCATTCTCATTCATCTCAAAGGCAGCTGCTTGGCTTGTGCCCCAAACCCTGATCCCTTGATTAGACCGGAAACCTGTAAGCATTGTGGCTCATTACACATGGCAAAAGGTAAGCTAGTAATAACAGGTCCTTTACATAGAGTTCTATTACGTAAAACAATTTGTCAAGAGATGGGATATTCAATTAAATATGTTTTATTTACATTTTGCATTTTTTTTTATGTTGGTGAATTTAAAATTAAGTTGAGTTTAATTTTTACATTCCATAAGAGTGTACTTTTTTTTCAAATATTTAATATATTGCATGAATTAAACAAAAAGGGCAATACTTGGTCCTGTGAACTTCTGCCGCAATCATAAAAATCTGTTTAGCAATTTTCACCTTCAGCAAATGTCACTCTCAACTAATTTTAAACTGTAGTTATTATATGGCAGAGCTAATCTTTTAGCTAACATTCAAAATGAGGCAAACATTAATTGTCTGCTGCACAACTACACAATATTCACTGACAATCTGAACAAAAAAGCTTTTAAAATAAGTAATAAAGAAACGGTTCAGAATTTGAAAGCATCTTTGAATAGATAATGGCTCCAGTATAAAAGAAGTGGCTTAACCTGCTCTTTCGTCATTTGAATTGTACAATGCAAAGCCAATAAAATATATAATTGTATGCTCAGCTAGTTTCATGAACTGTGCTTTTCACAAGAAAAAGGGTCATCCAAGGGTTTCCACACATACATTGTAGACTTTGATTTTCCTCAATAAAATATATATAGGTCAGTCCAGAAAAAAACATCTTTAGCTCTTGATAAGATTTAAGCTACAACACATAAAAAGCATTATATGAACTTGTTTTGCTTTGACAGACAGATGTTTTCTCCATGGGAGCCTTTCTGTTCTTCTCCACAAATGAAATTGCACAGCATTGCTTTCACAGTTTGGATGAAGGTCCATTCCAGTTTCAACCAGAACAACTTCCTTTGATTCCCATCATGCGGCGATGTGTCGTCAGAGGGACTTGCTCTGAGCATGAAATATTGAAGAAGTCAGCCCTCTTTTGAGAATCAAAAAGAAACATAAACAGCGTATGCTAATAAGCTTCGGAGCGCTCATTTAATAATTGAAACTGTACAAAATATTGGATTGGTTTTAATTCCGCAGAAGTCTCCAACTAAGTGAGCTCCCTTTCATTTGCAAAGCCACAGTTTGTGGTCTGACTGAAGGGTGGGTTTAGGGATGCTCTTTCCTGTTCCTGTCTTTGTCTCCAACTGGCGAAGAGAGACAGAGGGGGAGCGAAGCCTTGAGGTAGTATTAAATAATAAAAAGGACTGCCACAGTTTCAGCGAATGTTGGAGCGCCACTCATAGTAAATGATCAGCGTCAGAGAATAAAGTATGTTTGTGTGTGTACAGTACGTGTGTTTTTTGTGCTGCTTTCTGTCTGCCCGACTCATTTAGACGTGTTGTGCTATTCATCTCTCTGACAGGCTGTGACATTGTGCAGCTTTAACAAAGACATCTAATGCAATGTAAAAAAAACTATATGCTTGAATACAACTCTACGAATTTCAGCCGATTGCTGCCTTCTGAAATGTATCTTAAAAGAATTCCTTCATTATTTACCCACCTTCATGTCATCTTCACTCCCTTTTTTTCATATAATGACAGTTTAAAGGGACCCTATCTGGCAAGTTCCAAAAAAGCATCATACAAGTAGTCCATATGCATTGTGCACCAAATTCCAGAGTTTTATTATAAGTCATATGGCAAAAAAAAAGTATTTATCTAAAGTATTTCAAAGAACATTTCACTGATTGTGATGAGGCATTTTTACAGTTATTATTTTCTTTTGAATACTTATAACATTTGTGCTTGTCTTCCTTGGCTTTAAATTGCAATGTATTATTATTCAAAACAGAATTGAGCTGCTCCATTGAGCATCTAATTCAAGTTGTTGTGACCAAATCATTTGATTCATTCAACTCAGTGATTCACTGATCTAGTTTATGAGTTCGAAGTTGGGTTTATCAGTCTTTTGATTTCATTAGACTTCAGAAGGCATAAGAAAAAAGTCAAATAGACTAATTTCATGTTGTTGTTTTTTCTTTTTTAGCTCTATTGATGCTTTGAACCGTCTTTGAAGGGAAATGTACAGCAAGAATTCTTCTACAGCACAACAGCATATATGTTTGGATCGACATGAGAGAGAGAATAATGATTTTTGGGTGAACCTTAGATGAATATCAAATCTATTTTTCATCAAAAACTACTTTTCAAACACGCTTGTATTTTAGTACTAGAGGGAAGCACAAGATCCCATCTTCCCAAATAGCATAGACTTCATTCATTTGGTTATTCTCATTTAACTATACTGCTTTGTTTATTCCCTCCTCTTATCCACTTAGGTAAGTGCATGCAGGATAGGAGCCAATACAAGGTAAGTGCTTCACTCTGGGTTTGGTCATCATTGTTCAGTTGGTCCTTTAGCTGCCATACAGGCCTATTGATGGATGGAGGGGAGAGGCTGCTATTCTTGACAGTTATTGATGATACAGTCGCTAACTGAGCTGCTCTCATTCAGAATGTACCACTGCAGAAAGAGCCACGAATGAACATTAGAGTCAGATCAAAGGAAATGCAGTTTTCCCCAATGGCACCATTAAACGAAGGCTTTTCTAATGCACCGTCCAAATTAATCTGCTATTTCTGCTCTGCGTTTAAAACTGAGGATGGCAACCTTCATGGAACAACATTTTGTGCGTCTATATTTTATGAGTTGAGTACACTGCTGCTCAATATTGTAAATCATTATTTTTAATTATGTCAACGATGGGATGAAGGTCATTTTACTGAAATTACAGCACAAAAGATCTGGTGAAAAAAGAATTGATTATTTACAGAACAAGATATCAGGGTTAAAGGTGTGCTGTATGCTGTAATATATTTTCTTAAAAATTTAACAAAACACTTTGTATCCAAATGTAATCAGTTGAACTAATTCTGTTTCCACTGTTCCGTCACAAATAGTTCAGTGAAACAACAAGCTAAATAAACCTATCAATAAATATTATGATAATTCAGACACTTTGTGTAGGTTTGCCATGAGCAAAATCAAATGGTGCTTCTGAGAATATTTCTGAACAAATTACATGACAAGCACGGGGGGCATTAGTTAAGCATTTCATTTATTTGTTTAAATTTCCATCTCAGGCAAGTGATGGAGTGTGTCGAAGTGGAAATACACAGCATAATTTGTGCTTTTTCTCCCGACAGCCAAATAAAATTGGCATAACGTGTTCCGTACAAGAGGTTCAATTTGCCACAAAACTGTGTTATGCAGGAAAACTGCAGTTGACATCTCAAAAATAAACAACTGGGATTTCATTCAAATCCTTCACTTAAGACAATTAGCACATTCATATAATGCGTTTTTAAAGCCGTACTCAGTACTTTTCACTGCATGCTGTAAACATCAAAATCTAAAAGTAGAAGTGAAAGGACAACTGCATCCAAAATCTAAGTTTTGTCTTGAGTTGTTTGTCTGTCAGCATCTAACACACAGTACGTAATGGATAAACTAACATCTTTATATTTACATCTTGTTTATTATGTTGCCCTTTAATGCTTCACAGGTTAAAATGGCTATCATACTCATTCAGTAAACACTGCTGAAACTTTAATTCACTTTTTAAATCTGCATGGGAAAGCAATGCACTTCATTATCCAAGCAAGAAGTCGTCTGCCTCTTTGAAGTATTAAGGTGGCAAAATGAAATGCAAAACATACATTTGCATTTGCACTTGTCGAGGCAACAATGTGATACCTTGCAAAGAGCTTGTAGAGTGACTAAATTTGGATTCCTTCAGCATAGACATTAGGAAAACATAAAACTGAAGAGCTTGTTTTCACCACTCTGTATCCTCTGGGAGAAGATGACAAACACGGCAGAAAACTAGAGACAGTCCCGTTTTGCAAGAATGTAGCATATTTATATACAAGATTTTTGCATACAGTATATTGTGAATCTAACAATGAAACCTGCAGCCTTGACTGTTCACAATTTAGAATGGCCCTAAAGTACCTTAATGCTTTTTTAAAAAAAAGTTAATATGATAGAAATCTCTATATATTTTTTATTTAATTAAAACAGCATTTTTTGTTCGTTTGTCAAATGAAGCTATTCTAAATACTTGAAATATAACGTATCTGCTTTACAGCTCCTTTTGCGTTCGAATGAAGAAAGAATGATGGTGAGTAAATGGTGAGTGACTTTGGACTATAATTCCTTACCTTAATCTCGAAACATTTACAAAATCAGGCTAATATCCCAAGTATCATCCTGGTCAGTCAAAGGGGGGAAAAGTGGATAGAGTTGCTTGGAATTCAGTGCACGTTGTGTGTAGGTGGAGGGGCCAAAAAACACATTATTCCGTTGTTGTGAAATTGTGCTGACTCCTATTCTAAGTGACGTTCATTTCTTCAAACCTCTCTCTCAGACACAAAAGAACGGCTTTTGGTGAGATGATGTTTTCCCGAGACTAAGCATCCCGGTGCCAAACAATAAGATAAATGTGGCTGATAAACATACAATACGTAAAAGCATTCACCTGTCTGTGTGTGTTTTTGTGTTAAGCCATTCAAATTGTGCTGAATGTGGAAGCAAAATGCAATCAGTTTGAATAATCTCGCTGTGTGGTTTGCTATTCATCTCCATCAGCGCAGGGCAATAAAGCGTATTTTCCATTAACTCTAATTAGGTCTTGGTATTTTCCAGAGCTTATGCCATCTTTAGCCTGGCTAAAAGTGTTGTTGAGCTTTAGCATGCGCTGGATTCTACATTTGCTCTCTATGCTTAGATAATTGAGGTCAGTTATTCACACTGCATATCATCACAAAAGAGCATCATATTGATTTTATTAGTTGTTTTTGTGCTTGATTGTCATATTACAAAGCTCTCTCATATATATAAATATATAAATTGTTTTTTTCTTGTCTTAGTTAACTGTATTTTATTTTTTAACATGTTAAAAATAGTCCAGCTGAAGTTTTAAAATGAGATTAATTGGAATGTACAGTGAAAGCATGATTTATATATA
>JAUMHQ010000070.1:15535754-15549781 GCA_032361165.1 Enteromius paludinosus
AGTGTATCAAAACCATTTTAATCAAAGTTGTCTTGAAACCTAAAACAAAATGTATTCTTGTGTTTGGACCTTTTTTGATGCACAAGCAGCATCTCTGTATGAACACATTTACAGTAACAACTTTCAATATGAAGACAGAGAGCAGTTTTGACTGCATGTTGTGTGTCAGGCATTAGTGTTTTCTTGGTCTTTATGTCTTTTTTCCAGTGGCTCCCAGATCCTGTTTAGTTAGCTTAGCATCTTTATATGGGGCCCCTGGGACACAGCGCCTCTGATTCGCTGCTTTCATGGCTCTGGGCTGACTTTAAGGGCTGCACAGCTGATTTAAAGAGCCTTGCCTTTAAAAAAAAGTGCTCTGCTCAGCCCTTCTTTCTGTGTGTGTTGTTGCCAGCATCTAGGGTCTTGATCACATCTCACCATTATGCCAAAATATGACAGGTATATGGAGGCAAGCTTTCCAAGAGAATGCAGATTAGCATAGTGCATCACCTACAGAATCATCTCTCAGTTTGAGAAGTAAACAACGAATCTGCTTGCAATACGCAAGATAATATCCTAAGCATATATTGAAGTTATTGATAGCAAACAGGCAGAGTTGGTAAACATGATACTTATTGTGAGTAAAAATATTGAGGCAGACAGTGTAATGATAGTCTGAACATGACAGATATGCTGTTTGGCAGTCCGAGAGAAACCTATGCATGACTGTTAGAGATAATCTACTGTGACACTGAGGGTCGTACGAACTATGTTCCAAGAAATATGTCCAAAGTGAAATCCTAATTTTCTCTCAGCCTGGGATGTTGTCCTCCTAAGAAATCCCTGTCATATTGATCTATTTGAAACTGCCGTGCTTGGTAATAGCAAAGATAATCTTACATAAAGCCAGGTTGCGTGTCCGCCCACTGCCTCTTGAGGCGATTTACCACCGCCCGCTCACAATGAATAAATAAACAGAGAAAAGAGATAGAATCTCAGATTTCATTCTATGTGGGCCTTAATTGTGCAATAGATGTGACAAGTCTGGAAAAAATAGTAGACTGAGTTTTATTTGAATTGATGGGCCAGTACGTGTAATGTGGCATGTAGCTCAAACAGTTTGTGTTTAAAAACTTGAGAGCTGTTGGTAACTGTTAGATTCTCTCAAACTCATCAGAATGGACTGAAGAAAAAACTACTTACACTTTGCCATGTAATGCATAATGAAAAAATTGTGGTGTTTAGGGACGATTTGTGTGTTTGTGTCTGAGGTGAATGTAGGGGTGAAATTGCTTTATCCACTATTGAATGAGTGTAGGTTTTACTCACAGATTGTGCTGCCTCTGAGACACGTTTCTAATGACTAATTTAGAGGGTTTGTGGTTTTGAAATGGGGGTTGGAAATGTTAATTTGGTAATATTGATCAGAGGTAAAGAGAAAGACTTAGAGAAAGACTGAGAGGGAGTGAAGCCAAGGCTTTTACGGATGCTAGTGAAGTCGATACTGAAATCTGTCTCACAGTCTCTTCATGCAGAGTTTCCCTTAATAGTACCGAAACGTCAAGTTTAGTCATACATTAAACATAAGTATCTATCTATCTGTATTGTTTTAATTAGATATTCTGATGTGTTAAATATATCTTAAATATATCTATATCTTACGCAGGTGACCGTTCTAAGGTGGCGTTCATCCTCTCTCTTCTGTCCGGGCGAGCCCGGGACTGGGGAGCGGCAGTTTGGGAAATGGAGGCGGGCTTTTGTGAGCAATATTCACTGTTCAAAGAGGAGATGATCAATTCTTCTGAGCCGGAACCCATGCAACTCGGCGGGCTTCGCATTTCGCTTGAGGAGCCTCAGTGTCGCGTTCATCAAGGGCTCTGCCTCCACTGTGGCGCTGAGGGGCATCGGGTCTCACGATGCCCAGTAAAAGCCAACGCTCGTCCGTAGAGAGGGGCATACGGGCGAGCACATCATCTTTTTCCCCTGTCTTCACGTCACAGACTTCGTTCCCGGTCCAATTGAATTTTGATCATTGATTCGGGGGCCGAGGGCAACTTTATTGACGAAGACTGGGTTCTAAAGCACGGCATTCCCTTTAAAGACTTAGATTGTCCCCTTCCTCTTTTTGCTCTGGATGGGAGCATTCTGTATAAGATTCATAAGACTACCGTCCCGGTTACTCTTATAGTTTCTGGCAATCATCAAGAGACTATTTCTTTTTTGTTTTTCGTTCCCCTTTAACCCCTATCGTGTTAGGTCATCCCTGGTTAATTCTGCACAATCCTCAGATTAATTGGGAGAAGTGTACCATTTTGTCCTGGAGTTTGCCATGTCATGTTAAATGTCTGGTTTCTGCCATTCCTGCTGTTTCTTCTGTCTCTGTGTTTCAGGAAGAACCCGGCGATCTTTCGGGCGTTCCGGAGGAGTTTCTCGATTTGCGGGCTGTGTTCAGCCGGTCCCGGGCCGCCTCACTCCCTCCTCACCGTCCTTATGACTGCTGTATTGACCTTATTCTGGGTAGTATGCCTCTGCGTGGAAAATTATATTCTCTGTCTCGTCCAGAGCGTGAAGCTTTGGAGAAATATCTTGCCGAGTCGTTAGCCGCAGGCACTATTGTTCCTTCGTCATCGCCTGCTGGTGCCGGGGTTTTTTTTGTCACCAAAAAGGACGGTTCTTTGCGTCCCTGCATCGATTATCGTGGGCTGAACGACATAACAGTCAAGAACCACTATCCCTTGCCTCTTATGTCGTCAGCCTTCGAGATTTTGCAGGGAGCAAAGATTTTTACCAAATATATAAAGAAGGGTGATGAATGGAAAACGGCCTTTAACACTCCGTTAGGTCACTTTGAATACCGGGTTCTACCCTTCTGTTTATCAAACGCTCCAGCTGTCTTTCAAGCCCTAGTAAACGACGTCCTCAGGGACATGTTGAACGTTTTGGTTTTCGTTTACTTAGATGACATTTTGATTTTTTTGTTGTCTCTCTCTGATCATATTCAACACGTACGGCGTGTGCTCCAATGTTTGTTGGAGAATCGGCTCTATGTCAAGGCAGAGAAATGCGATTTTCACGTCAATCCGGTTTCGTTTCTTGGTTATGTCGTGTCTGCCAAGGGCCTTAGCATGGATTTGTCCAAGGTGCGGGCGGTTTTGGATTGGCCTAAGCCTGATACCCGCACAGCACTCCAAAGATTTTTGGGGTTTGCCAATTTTTACCGGCGCTTTATTCGTAACTTTGGCTTAGTGGCGGCACCCCTTACTGCTCTAACCTCAACGTTGACTCGATTCGTCTGGACTGACGCGGCCCAGCTTGCGTTCGATAAGTCGAAAGAAATGTTTTCCTCCGCTCCTATTCTAATTACTCCTGACCCTTCCAGACAATTCATTGTCGAGGTCGATGCCTCTAATGTTGGTGTAGGGGCTGTATTATCTCAGTGGTCGGCAGCGGACAACCGGGTCCATCCGTGCGCCTTTTTTTCCCATCGTCTAACGCCGGCCGAGCAGAATTTTGACGTGGGGAACCGTGAAATCCTAGCTATCCGTTTAGCACTTGGGGAGTGGCGCCATTGGTTAGAGGGAGCGGTCCTCCCTTTTGTGGTTTGGACTGACCACCATAACCCAGCTTATATTCGTTCGGCCAAGAGATTAAATGCTAGGCAGGCGCGCTGGGCTCTATTTTTTGATCGGTTCGAATTTTCCATCTCTTACAAACCCGGTCCTAAAAATACTAAACCTGACGCGCTCTCCCGTCAATTCGAATCTTCAGAGTATCCGCCCTCTTCTGAGTCTATTTTGCCCGAGGCCCGGTTGGTCAAGGCGCTTACCTGGGGTATAGAGAATCAAGTCAAAAGAGCCCTGGCTCGTGCTCGGGTCCCTCTCGGGTGCCCCGAAGGAAAACTATTCGTTCCCGTGCCCGTGCGTTCGGCGGTTCTTCGCTGGAGTCACGCGTCTCGTTTAGCTGCCCATCCTGGGGTTAATGGAACCCTGGCGTCTATTCGCCAAAGTTTTTGGTGGCCAGCTATTGTACATATATGTTGCGTCCTGTCCAAATTGTGCCCAGTCAAAGTCGAGTAATTCCCCTCCTGCCGGTCTGTTACGACCCTTACCTATTCCGTCCCGTCCGTGGTCGCACATAGTTATTCTTACTGTGGTCGATTGGTTTTCTAAAGCGGCTCATTATATTCCCATTCCTAAACTTCCATCGGCTAAGGAAACCGCGTTAATCATTTTCGATCGGGTCTTCAAAATTCATGGACTGCCCTCAGATATCGTTTCTGATAGAGGGCCGCAATTTGTTTCTCAATTTTGGAGGGAATTCTGGCAACAGATTGGAGCTACGGCCAGTCTGTCGTCAGGATTTCACCCTCAGACCAATGGTCAAGCCTGATCAGATTCTTGGACGCTAACTTCGTTCCTTAGCGACTCTCAACCCAGCTTCTTGGTGCGATAATCTCGCTTGGGCTGAATATGCCTATAACTCGTCCCCGTCTTCCGCAACCGGGCTTACCCCCTTTAAGGCCAGCCTAGGTTACCAACAGCCAGTTTTCTCCGCTCAAGAGGCCGAAGCCTCTGTTCCTTCCGTCCAAGCCCTTATCAACCATGGTCGTCGGACCTGGAAAAGAGTACGCCGAGCCTTATGTAAAACTAGGATACGCACCTGCCGCGCCGCTAATCGCTGGCGCACTCGCGCTCCTCGTTACGTTTGTGGTCAGAGAGTGTGGCTTTCGACTCGCAACTTGCCGCTTCACCCGCCGTCCCGTAATCTATCGCCTAAATTTATTGGCCCCATTTCCATTGACAAGGTGCTTAGTCGTGTGGCAGTACGCCTTAAGCTTCCTTTCTATTTGCGACGAGTTCACCCCGTTTTCCACGTCTCTTGCATTAAACCGGTTATTCGTCCGCCCTCTCGTGCTTTCCCTCCCTCCCCCCCTGTCATTGTTGATTCCACCCCTATCTTTAGAGTCAAAAAGATCCTGGCGTCCCGGCCCGCGGTCGGGGTTTTCAGTACTTGGTCGATTGGGAGGGTTACGGTCCGGAGGAGAGGAGTTGGGTACCGGCCCATTATACGTTAGCTTTTGATCTCTGTCGCATCAAAGTTTGTCATAGTCCTGTCTAGTTCAAGTCACTTTCTAAGTGTTCTGTGTCCGTTCAGTCACCTGAGACCAGCCATCGCCTGCACGCCAAACCAGGGACCTGGACAGGGTTGACGTTTGATTTTCCTTGGGACTGTCCGCGCCGTGCTCGCCGCCTGCTTCCCATAGACTATTGTTTATTTTTCCTTTTTACCGGTCTGCGTAACCGGAGAAATGGTGGACGGCAGACTGCCTGTGTTTGTTCATTTTTTGAAAGACATTAAAACTTCAGTTAACCTGCCCTTGCTTCTGGGTCCTTCTCTCTCAGTCTGACAGATGGAGGATAGAAAAGGAAGAAAAACCAAATCACCAAGAAAAACAACATATAGAGACACATGCGTTCTAATATTGATGTAAGATTTGTGAGGTTATAATAACATTATTCTTTTTTTTCTGCAGAAAAGTGCCACAAAACTTTGGGCTTAAGCTTGCTATTTCAAATGGAGAGATTTTAAAGACAGAATGTTATCTACTTTATATTCAAATAAGCTACACTCCTGGGATGGTGAGCAGCATGAATAAGTTGTTTCAGAATGGAAATGCGCACACAAAAAAATGATGACAAAGTCAATCTGCTACCTGCAAATGCTCCACCAGCCTAAATGAAAAATGACCTTGACTGACAGATTTCAGTCCGTTGACTTCATCCAAGATTTCTAATGTATCTTCTATGACTGTTTCTGGCCAAAATTGCCTGCGAATGATAAATGATTTTGTTCACCGCATGTGAACAAACAAGTGTGTATTCTTTTAATTGAGAACATGAAACATTTATCTTGTCAGTACCTACAGTGTTTCAACAATGCTGCCCTTTAGCTAGGTCTTTTACTGTCGCTAACAAGACAGGAAAAAAATAGCTGGATTATAAATGAAAATGGGAAAACAAATTGTCTGTCTTACTGGTCTCATGCACATAAACATACACCTAAACAAACATAGGCTATATACAGTATATATAAACTGTTGTGCATGTATGTGTGTGTGTGTATGTATATATATATATATATATATATATATATATATATATTATATCTATACATTGTTGCCCTCATATTTGTTAGTTGAAATATCTGAAATGAAGGCTACTTGAATAGAAATTATGTAAAATTGTCACTTTTTGGTAACACATGAAGTAAGGCTGTGTCCTTTCATCAAGAGGGCAGGATTCTGAGAGCACTTGCAACCTGGTTTCTGGAATTTAAGACTATCTGAGTTGCTTGAAGCAGATACTCAAGTGGTTATTACTGTGTCTGCATTATGTACTGAAAGGTCAATCCACACTAGATTCTCTGGCTGGGCTACTAGACATTTTGTGACAAAGAACAAGCCGGTGTGGACATGCTTCTAGAAAAGAAAGGCCTTTTTCAAGGCCTTATACTGCATTTTGATTAACAGGAAGTAATCTCTTGCCTATAGTGCAGTTGAAAAGAAACCTTTATGGATGATCCTGTGGTTCATAATACATTGTCAAATTATATAAAAATCAGCATTAATATGGTCTACTGTTTGCAGAGGCAGTGTAATGAATCTTTAATGATGCTTTATGAAATGTATATTTCAAAATATCATCTAAATTGGGCCCGTGCAGAACAGTTTCTACAGCTATAACTTTGTCTACATAAAACTACATTCTTCTACAAGATACACAAATCACGTTAGAGACTAAAATGCTAAACTTTTAAAATATGTGACCTCAAACACTCAAACGCTTTCTCAAAATGAGCCTGTCAAAGATAGTGGCATGAATTAGTTCTTGAGACTAATTCTAAATAAAAAGTCTGCTGATTGACATGACAGCCTATTGATTTGTTTATACATGGCCATTTAACAATCCTGAACTCATCTGAGAACCTATTCACTGGTAATCAAAAACGCCATGTAGCCCCAACAATCAAAGCTCACCAAATTACTCGCTCCATTTTCTCGATCCACTGAGGCTGGTTACTGTCCTTTTGAGAGTTCTTACAAAAGAAATCAACGGACAGAGTATTGATCACTGGAGGTGTGGTAAATGGAGGCTCTGACAAGATGGCTCTGAACACACCTCTTCATGTTGATGGCCCTCTCAGGGGAAAAGCAGCTTTCTATTAAACGGTACATGGCAAAACAAGAGGCTTGATGAAATCGTGTTTAGCATTAATAAAAGCTTGGCTGCACAGACCTTCATGAGAAATATGATCTGGTAGATGAAAAAGGCAATAGGTAAGGGTGCAGATTAAAATGAGACAAGTGCCAAGTTTAGATGCTAGGTTAATGACATGCTGAGAGCTAATGAAAAAATTAAGTATTCATTGAACAGTTGGACCACATTTGCTTGTGGTATATTAGAGCAAAAATCTACATTTTATGATGCATTCAAGTCATGTCAAAAGGTAAGTTTTTGTGTCGCAATCGCCAGCTGGGATGCCCTGTGATTCAGCCCTGGAGGGTTTCTGACTCTGTCCTGCCACCTCCACCCTGGAGGCCGTCACTCCCGCCAGCTCCGACCCAGGAGGGCATCTGTCCCGCCGGCTCCGCCTGCAGAAAAGCATGGGAGAGCCTGTCCACCGGGCCACGGTGGTGCAGGCAGGGCATGGAGCCATGGTAGAGCCAGTCCGACATAGCCAATGAGGACCTGAAGCATGGCGCAATGGCGGGCCTGGACCGTGGAGCAGTGGCAGAGAAACAGTGAGCCATGATAGCAGAGATAAAACAGCAACCTACCAGGGTGGTGAAGGTGGAGCAGAAGCCTTCCAGGGCAGCGCAGACGACAGTGACGCCCTTCAGAGAGGCGCAGACGGCAGTGATGCCCTCCAGGGTGGAGCCGGCGGGACAGACTCAGAAGCCCTACAGTGCTGAATTACAGGGCACCCCAGCTGGCGATCGTGACACTTTGGTTCTTTTAATTATGATTATTTAGACTCACATTTAATAAAAACCCATCAATTCACTATCTCAACCAATTAGAATATGGTGGCATGCCAATCAACTAATCAACTCAAAATAGTATCACAGTTTGGTTCACTAGGTTACACAATCATGGGAAAGACTGCTGATCTAACAATTGTCCAGAAGACAATCATTGACACCCTTCACAAGAAGGGTAAGCAACAAACATTCTTTGCCAAACAATCTGGCTGTGTCCATGTTAACAGAAAGTTAAGTAGAAGGAAAAGGATGCACAGAGAGAGAACCACAGCCTTATTAGGATTGTTTCAGTCGGGAGGAAGGGTGGAGAAGCTCATAGCCCAAGTTGCATGAAGTCCAGTGTTAAGTTTCCACAGTCTGTGATTTGGTTTGCAATGTCACCTGCTGGTGCTGATCTATTGTTTTTTTTGAAAACCAACTTCACTGCACCTGTTTACCAAGAAATTTTGGAAAACTTCATGCTGCCTTTTGCTGACCACCTGCCCACACTGCCAAAAACCCCAAAAGCTGGTTAAATTATATGGTGTTGTTGTGCTTGACTGGCCAGCAAACTCACCAGACCTGAACCCCACAGAGAATCTATAGGGTATTGTCAAGAGAAAAATGAGAAACAAGAGACCAAAAATGCAGATGAGCTGAAGACCACTGTCAAAGATTCAGTCTGTGTGCACTGAATTTATTTAATACTAGAGTTTCACAATTTGAGTTGAATTACTGAAATGAACTTTTCCACAACATTCTAATTTATTGAGATGCACTTATATATATGTTTCTCAGCGCTGCACTAATTGTTTTCCATTCCAGTATGACGGTAAAAGGGTGTAAAAAATGTATGAATGTACCGCTTGTTTTAAAATCTTTCAATCATTTAGCAACTAACAAAGTGTGTATATATACTTTTTAGGGTTAGGAACAGCATTATGGCACACATCCTGATGCACAGTGTAGAACAGCATGTTCATATTTCTCTGAGATAACTGGTGGTCTGAGAGACTACGGTAAGTTCTATCATACGTAGTAAAGTGATCCTACAAATATCCTATGTATTCCACTGTAACTGATAACATCCAGTATAGTTATGAAGATAAATGCTGTATTGTAAAGAGCCACATGTTTTTATCGTTGTTTCCCTCCTCCATTCCAGATTTCCTTTCTGCTTTTCCTCTACTACTGTAGCTGACAGAACTGTAATTTTGAGCTCAATATATCATCTGCATTTGCTTGGGACAGCCTTTGACGGTCTGTAAACCCAGCATGCCAAGCTCCTTACCGAGGCGAGTGTATCTCTGCATTTGTGAGCAATTAAAAATATTGCATGCGCATTGTAGCAACAGGGTAATAAAAGACACTCTGAAATGTTTGGTCCCAAAACATAATGTCTGGAATTCATCAAATTTCCCATTCATAGTTAACAGCAAATGAACATTTTGGGAGAACTACTTATTTCAATTTTTCCAATATTATCTTACTATTTTTCTCTGTATTTTTGTTTATATTCTTGCACATACATATATTGACATTCTCTAACCATCTACTACTTGCTACTTATAGCCTCTATGTATTATATATGCTAAATAGATGTGCTGTATGTTTCTATCACTTATGTAAAGCCTTTTTGCGTTCCCTATTTATAGTGATTTATCTTATTAGGATTTATTTCCGCATCCATATCTAATGGATCAAATCTTTATCATGCAAACTGATAAAGGAGGAAGACGTACAGTTTAAAGTATAAATTTGGATCATGTATGTTTGATGAAATGATAAGGCCAGAGCACATCTAAAAAGTAGTTTGCTATTAAAAAATGTCTAAATCCAAGTCCAAGTCATAATAGAACTGCTTGTTAAGTTTATTTGCATGTTCAACAATCATACACATTCGTAAGTCTCTCTGTACTGTAACACACAAACATAGGCTTTATACACATTCACAGAAGTGTTCATCATAAACACATAGCAAGCTCCATCAATGATCTCTTCTAAGTAGTGCACAAAGATTAAAGTAGCTCATGTGATGAAAAAGACATTAACAAAATAGCAACACACAAAACATAAAATAATACTAATAAAATAAAATTGGCTGTTCAAGCACATTTTAAAGTGCACCTTGTTGATAATCTGTGTAACCCTACTGTTTTGACGTCAGTACAGTGCTGATTCACAGACCAAATATTCTGCTGCCATGTTAACTGTGCAAAATTAGAAGGGAGAAAATGAAAGCTGTAATATTAGATTGTGTCAATGAAACGTGATTGGTCATTCCTTGATAAGTTTAAAGAGCAATTATTCATTTTTTTGCTCATCGCTATTATGTCTGTCACTAAAGGTTCATTCAGCAGGGAATAGAATTAGCATTCTGCTTCCTTGCTGCTTTTGATACCTTAATGAAAATAAGAGGGGGAAAACAACAATTCTGGTAATTAAAGCCCAACGCAATTCAAATAAAATGCTTGAACTATCTTGTCTTTACAAATACATGATATAATGTTAGTTGACAACATCCCATTTAGTAGCGTGAAGAAAGGTTTGTTGGGTGACAGCTAATTATGCTGCTAATTAGGCATGAACACAACATTTATAGAGGTGGAAATGATGACAATATCCCAAAACGTCACACTGTTTGATGGTTTTGCAAGTGAATATGTAACCTGTTATTTCAGCTGAATTAACAGTAGTTCAGTTTCTTAGTGCACTTTATTTAACTGACACGAAAAGAGACTTATTGGTGTGTGGTGAACTGTTAAGTCATGTTTCACAGAATCCATTAGAGAACAGTGATTTAATAAGAAATATTTAGGATGTTCTTTCTGCTGAATATAATACAACATGAAGCACTGTACACTGGGATCCACTGACCTCAGTCTGGTCGTATTAATGTTTCATATAAATGAAAACAGTTAAGGATTAACGCACAGCTATGTCTAATTACACTTTTTTTAAAGTCCTTTATTGAAAAAAAAAAAGTGTAACCCATACATTTTCCCTCACAGCATTGTTTTCATTTACGAAACATTAATTATGACACCTGTCTCTTGACTAAGGTTACTGTAGGGTCAAAGACTCTGTTTATTTCAGTGCAAAAAATCTACATATGTTTATGCTAAAACATATTGTTTAAATTTCTCAGTATGTCTGATGCAAAGAAAGGATGTTTCTAAATCTAAATGGTTATTTCTAAATGCTTGACAATGACTTTTAATCCAAAATAATTAGCTATGGTGACAGCAACTTTGGTGTTAGGTATCTTGATTGCCGTGAATCGTGATGTGAAGAAATACTGAAGTTAGTCTGTAATCATGAGTTTTTATATTTTGTTCACTATTGCTACAATATACATGTGCAAGCATTCACTAACATGGCGTATAGTCATTGTAAACAGTAGATATAGCCATGGAGTGATAATATTTATATATTTATATCTATATTTATATA
This sequence comes from Enteromius paludinosus, assembly GCA_032361165.1. Lineage (NCBI taxonomy): Eukaryota > Metazoa > Chordata > Actinopteri > Cypriniformes > Cyprinidae > Enteromius > Enteromius paludinosus. Next base: position 15,547,207 of record JAUMHQ010000070.1, read on the forward strand.
TTTATAATTTAGTTCACACATTTAAATTTATACTGTACAATGCACAATGTCCCCTCTCGAAATAAAATTAATCAAAACTCTTTTAAATCATTTAAGATAAAAAGCAACAGCCAGGCTGTGGCACCCAACTAGGAGCATAGACCACTTACATCCCATTGAAATGAGATTTCCTTTTGTAAACAGGTGCATCTTTATGCAGAGCACAAAATAAAATCTTTAATTCACTTTTAAGACAAGGAGGAAATACAGTGTAACTGTTCAAGCTTTGACGGCTGCCGAAAAACTACTAAGAGCTCAAAACAAGGCCGTTGTACTGTAATGCTTGTAATGTATCGGTTTGCTCAAGCTGGCAGCATTGGGGAAACTGAATTCTGCCATGTAATACAAAAACATATATTGTATTTAATGTAAAGCTATTTCACACTGGTAAGGAGGGCAGTTTTTTTTTCCCAAGACAAACTTAGGCATAGAAAACGAGCTCTGGAATTTGGCCGCCTTGCACTCCTGTGCCATTGGTACTGTCTGAAGAGCACTGAAACTGAAAGGTCACCTTCCCGCACTGAACTTCCGTCATACCCTCTTGTCCGAAATAACTCAGTTCATTTCCATCCAGAACCACGCTGGCCGTGTAGAAAGTGTCAGGCTCGATCTGAACCGGATATTCAAACCAAACTGGGAAGGTGTTGCTGGATCCATCAGAAAAGTACTTGCTAAGATTGGTGCCCAGAACGACTCCTTGCCGTTTGAGCTCGATCTTGGCGGTGTACTCGGCAGATCCACAACTTGAACCATATAGCCCGAAACCCGCAATAAACACTCGCTTATCTACAGCAAACTGAATGCTGTCACAGCGTCCGCGATAACGCCACTGGTTGCTGCGGTAGGCACACGACTGGAAGCGATGGCACTTCTGTGGTGTCAATCCCTTACGAGGTTGGCAGGCAAACTGCAGCTCGGGTTTCTTAGCTGCTGTGTACCATAAGAAAATGTCATTGGTCTCGTTTAGCGTTAAAACTCCTGATTGCGCAGCACCATTTGCGAAATCATCAAGACCCATTGTCGGTATACGGATCAGGTAAACGGCTTGGCCCAATACCTTGCGTTTGTTGTCGAATGTTGTGTTCATCTCCCTCCGCTGACATTCGGCCTCCGCCCAGCTTAGTGCTGCTTCGAACACTACAATCTCCTTAGCGTTCAGAGTCTCCCGTCTGAGAATGCTCTCCAAGGTCTGAGCGTCAATGTCACAAAAGCCCTCGGATTTAAGTGCCAGCTCAGCCTGGGCGTCAATGACTTCCCAGCAGCGTTGCGTTAGGTCTGGCTCTTCAAACAGACAGCTTTGAGATAGAAGAATACACGCATTCTTTGCGCTCAAACTTGTTTCCAAGAAGTTGACACAAGCCCGAGCCAGGTGCGGGACTATGTACTTTTTGGCTGCGTATAATGTTGCCAGTACGGTGTCAGCACTCAAGTCTATTTCATCACAGTAAATGTACCTATGTAAAAGAAAAAAAACAAGGTTAGATGTCTCATAAATTATATGCCTTAGTCATTCAAAATGGATGTAGTCCAGTCGCACTGTAGCCTGCTATTACTTGCCCAGCTAGAAGCTATTATTATATGATGTGCTACCAGCATGAAACACAATGTGTTTTGATCAATGGATATACTATCTTTTGGAACCCTCTATTACAACAAAAATAACTATTCTGACAATAGCCATAACTTTGTGGAATAGGAATGAATTGGCTTTGATTGTGTCCTTCAGCACTGGCAGAATTGATGATGCACTGCACAGATCTACTACAAATCTAATACTATGCCCTGTAACGCATTCTGGACTAGCTAGAAGCAGCATAATAGACCCTATAGACGTGTTCTGTAAACAGAAACAACATATATAAATGTATTTCTTTAGGAGAGTGGGGGAGGAGTGATGAAAGACTCAGAGGGAGAGAGAACAAAAAATCTCTCTCGAGATGGAAGGAGTGAGAGATGAGCCAGCCCAAGAGGAGAGAGAGCGGAGAACACAGAAGGACTCTCAAGAGAGACGGGTAAGCATGAGTTAAGATCTATCAGATCTTCTGTCATGGTCTTAAGCCCTCTGAGAGGCGGACAAGCTAAGCTCACTTCATTATTCATTTTCTTCTTGTTTAAGCTAGAGTTCTATTCAACATTTAAGCATCTAGTGCCATTAGTGTTCCCCCTGTTACATATAAAAAAGACTTGGGAATGAGCCACAGTAATTCTAGAGACACAGCACCATCTCACTTCAGGACACTTTTTCACTCCAGTGAGTGGCTTTAAAAGCATGTTTGGTTTTTATATGAAATAGATAAATGTGAAATCTGCAACGTTTTACTATGATGGTTGTTGTAGTTCACGATGGCAGTTCAGAAATAAAAAATCCAATGCTTTGCACTAAAAGGATAGTGCTCTTTTATGTTTCAACAATGTACTACCTACACTGAACCTAACAAATGCTAACAAAAGTAAACATGCAATTTTAGTAGTCTTTTATTTCAAGTAAATTGTGTTTGATTTAGAAATAAGATTCGGGGGGGGGGGGGGGGGGGTG
>JAUMHQ010000070.1:15550178-15563067 GCA_032361165.1 Enteromius paludinosus
AAGCGGTGCAACTATCTTCAATGTATTCAAATGAAGCTAACTGCACAGCTCATTTCAGTCCAAAAAGACTTCTTCCAAAGGCCATATCGCTTTTGATGGTCTTGAACCGTTGGTTGTAAAGAAATTACATGTCGTTATAGTCAATTAACCCTCTGGAAAAAGTCCAAAGAGGGGTGCTTAGATCAGAGAGAACAATTTTCTTCACTCCTGCGCCTAATTGAAAACAATAATAACTAAATAATCTGTACAGAAAGGTAATAATGGTTTAACCATGCAGATGAGAAAAGAGTCAGCCGGCACAGACCTGAGAGACAAGGTACAATTACAAAGGAAGACTTACTTCAGCATAGCCAGAAAGGCTGGAGGTTCTACATCAGGGATACGGATCTCATCTTTGTCCTCTGCCAGCTCTCCATAAAACATGGCATGGAAAACAGAGCTTCCCACAGCAAGGACATACTAATGAGGAAAAATAAACAGTAGAAATGAATTTGAGATGACTTGTGTTGTCAGTTACTGTATCATAAGGATCGACAGTAACCATCACTTAATTTTAAATAATTTACACATCAACACAGATTTTCATACAAAAATCTGTGCAAACCCATAAAATCAGCTGTATTTTGAAGGACACATGTGGTGTAGATGGAAAAGGTTTCCAAACGTTCAGCTATTGTTAAGTCTCTACTTTTGCAAAGTGACCTATTTTTTATGACCTGACACTAAAGTGGTTTTATGCCTCTCCTCACTTTAACCAACAAAAAAAAAGCCCTGTGATTATTCCTTTCACACTTATCAAAAGAACTTTCCAGGTGGCAGGTGATGGTTTCATGTAATCCCCTCTAAATTACATACAACGCATACAATGACACATTCTTTCTTATAAACCTGAATCAGAAAAGCACAGCTAGCGATCTTTAATTCCTCAGAAGTTAGCCTTCAGGTTGTCTTTGTAGTCGATTGCATTGTAAAGGTAACGCTTGGCTGTTTTAAATTTCAGCTTGATCCCATTCCCCTGGAGTCACACAAAATTTCACCCACAAAGGCCGATGCTTAATTACGACTGTAATTTCCCCTTGGGTTTACAAGACACGTGAGTGCCATTCATGTGAATGGCATTTGCTTTTCTCACCAAAGCAAAGAGTGTTTCACAATGATATGAAAGTGGCTGCTAGAGCTAAAAGTTATCTCGCTGATGCTAATGGGTGCACGTTGCTAATGATGAAATCTGAGGCCAACACAGCATTGCAGATGCATTATATAACAGAAGCAGAAGTGAATATTTACAATTCGTTTTAACATTATTCTCACACACCTTTTCCATTTACCAAACTTAATTTTAGTCTTTAGGTAAAGGTGTGTTCTTCAGGATCCCTGATATGAAAAGCCTATTACAAATATATTGTAACTAAGAGGAACATCAAATAAATGGCGAGAGTAATTTTGCAAAGCGCTTCTATGCAAGTAAGGCTATCCTAGAAGCAAACATAACCTTCCCAAATAAAAATGATAATGCATATCTGAACGCCAGCCAAATGGACATCATAAAAAAGGTGCTCTCTAATAACTCTTCATGGCAAAATTGCAATATTGGCTGTGGCCATGCAGCAAAGCAATACAATGCCCTTGCCTAAGTGTGCTTTATAAGGCATCACATATCAGCTGAACACAGCTTTCAATTCTGCCCTCTTAAATGGATAAAAGATGAGTCATGCCTGAATTGTAGGCACCAGATTAACCCTGTCTTTTTAAATAAAGTCTGAGAGTCAAACGAGAACTGGTTTATGGGGGTTTGGTGCAGGTTAAAAAATAATAATAATGTCAAATGTAATAATGCCACTCTCCATGAAAATTTTTACAACAAAAGCTATTGGAAAGCTGCTAGTTTCAAAGAGGTCACCTAATGATTTTTACTTGGTGGAGATCAGTTAGGTCAGAGGTTTGCAAACTTATAATGGAGAATGTTATTAAATTCATACTCTGAATACATTTGTATTGTGATTTGTCAACAAATTCTGCTCTACTTTTTTTTTTGGCATCTCAGTTTGAAAAAATGTCTCCATCTCAATTGTTTAATAAAAACACAAAAATGTATTTCTTTGAAATTTTTCATGGAAACCCTAGAACCATTTGTTGCCTCAATTTGAAAACCAGATAGATGACTAGATGGTTCAAATTCAAGTATGATGATGGTTAATTTTACAATTTACCATTAAGCAGTGTATTGGAAAACAACATTTTTCACATATTAATAAATGCTTTAGAGTTTGCTAAAAAAAATAAATAAGCAAATGAGTCTGTCAAAAAAACAGATATCTCCCTACTGCCTTTTGCCTGGTTTCCATGAATAATTAAGGAGTGTCTCAGAAAGGCACATGACTGGCTAAACTGAGAACAAGAGAAAGAATTTAGCTGTCATTAGCAACAGCAGTGAAGCACATCACTTACGAAAAATTCTAAAGCTGTTCTCTGGTACTGCTGCATAGTGCAGATCAAGAGGTCCTACCTTGTGTCCCGGGAGCCTCTGTGTTCCTCCAGACTGACCGACAACAAAATAAACGTCAGCCATCAGTTCATTATTGAACATCACAGCATTTCTGTAGACAAAATTCAGGAGAATGGTTTTAGATAAATAATTTGAGAAACATTTCTTCTTGATTGTATAGAAGAGGCGAATCCTCTGTTGTTTCTGTAGACAAGAAATTATTATAGAATTTTAAATACAGAAAAAAAGGGTTAGGTTTCTTTTTGGAACTGAAAATGTATACCTGATTAATTTACGAAACAGAAATGCAACAGAATACTTCAGTTGTACTTCACGTACAGAATGGTTACACAAGTGTTTCTCAGGAAAATCCCTGGCCCCTGTCAATGGAAGTCCACAATGGCATCTTTCTCATGTATTATTGGGGTCCAGGCCACATAGGAGCAGTAGGTAAACAAGGAACGCTGCTCCAGAGTGACTACAAAGCCAGGTCCGAGAGCGCACATTTGTTTTGGCCGGCATGGGGCTTTCCCATGACGACAAAGTAAATATTACCCTTTGACAGAGAGCAAAGCCATGCATATAAAACAAAACTTGTTCCTTTTCCTCTTTTGGGACAATGCATACAGGGCGGAGCAGAGACGACTACACAAATGAAAAATTTAACTTATCAGAACATTCTCAAACAGTCTCAGAGACGTTAAATAGCGCTCCAGCAATGACAGCCAGTGTCCAAACCTGAACAGGCAGAATCTTGAGAAGAAAAAGTGGATTTTGACTGTGTATTTCCTTCCAAAATTTAGTGAGTTTTAAAAGTCTGTATCCACTAGTGAAAATTCTCCAGTTTAATAAAGTATTTTTTAATAATTAATACATTATTAATCAAAAATATAAAAATTTTAAGCATAGCAGCATGAGCTCCAAAAGTTATCCAGCATGAAAGTTCACAAGATCATTGACACAAATTTGCTCATTTGATTAGAAATCAATAAAAAAACAAGTGTAGAATATTTCTTTAATGTTCAAAAAATTCGAATTTTTAGGTTTAAATGTGTTCAGCTATCACAGCATAAATGCTATAGTCTGTAAATGTTCTCTGTGCAGACTTCTATGCGAGTACCACTCTCATCTTGTTGTGAACACATCTGAAGTTGACCTACCTCTCCCGGATCGTGGAGTACAGACCCTGCCAGTTGCAGCATTGGATGGTGTTGTTGTTGTTCAAGTTCTGCTGCTGATACTGCTGCACGGTGGTGGCCGATGCCGGCTTCTTAGTGGGAAAGATCTCCGCTGCCATCTTCTTCTTCTTCTTGGTTTTTAAGGTGATGATCTCATAGCACACAGGGGGCAGCTTGGACGAGCTGCTGGGACTCCCCTTTTTGGAGCCTTTACTGGACTTGTTCTTAACTGACTCTGGAAGCATCAACAAGAACGTCAGACATTTCATGTTCCTTCCCTTGGCATCCACCATGAGTGTGTTCACCTGCAGAGCAGTGGAAAAGCATGCAGAGAAGATGTTGGGAAGGAAAGGAAGGATCTGAGAGAGGTGACGACTTGAGGAGAGGGTGAGGAGCCCCCAAAAGCAGAGCAATTAACTGAAACACAGAAGAAAAAAGGAAAGCAAGAAGAAGAAAAATCCACTCCTAATCTTCACCTTCTGAGAGCAAACTGTCCGGGAATAAAATCTCCTTCTTCCACCAGAAGATTAAAGTCAATACGGCGGGTGACTTTTCTGTCCTTTGCTTCTAGTTTGATCCGCTGGTGGACAGCAGAGATGAGTCTCCATAACTGCTGCTAGATAAACGTCCTTCTTCGAATGTCTTCTCTCTCTCCTTCAGTATCTGTGACAGTCCCAGATTTAATGCTCCTGCAGTGGTTCAGAAGCAGCTAGTCCACGCTGTGTCTCTCTCTCTCTCTCCCGCTGACACTCTGACACACACACAGCAACACACATACACAGAGCTCTGCAGGATTCATTTGCCGTGGACCTGCGCTCTGACGTGTGTTTTGCTGACTGTGGGGGCTGAATGGACGGATGGAGCGGAGAGAGTAACCCCCTACCGATGGAAGCCAGACATCCCCCACAGCCCAACCAATAAGCACTCTCAAGAGCCGTGATTGGTTGCAGCCACCATGCGCAGCACCTACTAGAATATGCTAAGACCTCTTTGATTAAAGTGCCAGCCCCTTTCCCCTTAGAATGATGCATTCTGTTCTTCAGCATCTCTCTCTAAGCAAGCCTATTGTTGATTAATATTCATAAAGTATGAATGAAATATAAAGAATGTGAAGGAAATGGGAACTCATGTGACAGCAGAATGCTTTATGTCAACTCTTGATAGCTCAAATTATTTAACAATGTGGTTCAAAGTCACTTTTTTTACAGATGTACTAGAAAAAGCAAACATTTAGATTATAATAATACAATTATTTTAATAATAGGTATATGTTCATTTTTACATTCACTCTCATACACTGGTGTTTCCAAAAGCACAGTGTTTTGCAGCCTATTCTTCCTGTCACAGATTAAATGAAAGTTTAAATCTCCCCAGTGATGTGCGGCTCAGCACAGAATACAGCCTGTCTTCACCTGTGAAGAGCATTTTCGTTTTAAGTCCCGGCTACTACCATACACATAGCCCTACATGTCATGTTTAATGCATGTAGCAGAGAGCTCGGCTCTAGACATCTTTCCTACTCTCACTGAATTACATTGCTAAGCCTTTTGTTCCTCAGCCGAGAAACACATTACAGATATCATCGAACCGAACACATTTCTGTAAAAGCACATAATTCTGATAAGATTGCTCATAGCAGGGTCTGAATTTGTACAATGTAAGACAACCTGATTTAAATCTATCTATCTATGCTATACTGAAAATGCAAAAAAGTATTAAATAGAACATCTGGCACCTGTCTTGACATTTTAGATTTTGAAGAGGTCCCTCTGCTTTGGACAATCATTGTTCTCTGCATCTGCTGGGCACCAGGGATGTTGCCCTGGAAACGGTGTTCACAGGATGGATGGGGACAGCCAGAGAGAAGGTGAGATTTAACAGAAACTGGCAAAATTTGATTTTCTTTTCATGATATGTCTGATCTGGATCTGAGCTTTGCCCCTGCTGATAAAAACCCAAACTTAAATCAGACTTAAGCTGACTAGAAGCTCCCACCCTGGCCAAGATGGTGCTCAGGTGGTTTAGAAGGCTGGTCAGCTTGTCTCCTAGTGTCTGACCAACAAACAGGGTTTGGGGCCAGCTTGACAATCTACAGTAAAACTGGCAAACTAAACTTTATTATTTATAAGTTACTGCTGTCAATCCCCTTTTATATTTTAGCACTAGCAGTGAATAACACCTCTATAACTAATGTAAATATAAAAATGCCATTGTCCATATCACTGTGCCTTATCACAGCTTGCACAACATGAGTTTAACAGTGCATTAGTTTCTATGTCAAATTAAACATCAACTTTAATACATGAGTGGAACTGGTTCATTTGAATCTCACGCAGACCTTAAAACAAACAGGTGGAAAACAGTGACTGCATTCCGTATTTAACTCTTTAAATGACACTCTTGGGCAGCTCATAACTGATGCAGTGACACAGTTGTCCAGGTTTATTCTTCCAAAAAAATGGAATAGAAACGTTCAAATATGTAATTCCTCTGTGATGTTATAATTTTACCTTCCGATCCAACTTTTTTTCTACCATGATAGATTCAAACTTCGGTTTGGATCTGGTGTGCGGCACAAGTCTTGAAAACTGTTGCACTGGGTTGATTTTCTCTCATCGGTTAAAGGGTTGAAATACTGCATAAATTTAATTTGACTGAAGTTCTTCTTTTGAAACATGTAGCATTCTAAATAAAACTTAAATAAAACCACTGTGCCAAACTGCATAACAGTGACTGTAAAATATGTCATTTAGATGGAAATTACATATTTAGAGTTTTGATATATGGTTATTGCAATCTCTGCCATCTTTCCATTATGAGGATGACAAGATTTCCATGTTCAGCGTTCTCATAAAATTTGACTGATTAAACTGTTATAGTTACAGTTATTGTCCTTGGTGTGTAAAGCCCTTGTTATTATAATTTCTCTGCTGTTTATTGTAAATGAGTTGAGGCAAAGCCTAAAAACTTCATTCTTTTTAAAGCATCCATTAGTGTAACAGAATATAAACTGTTGCACTAATGTTTAAAGCTGATACTTGTAATGAGACTCATAATGAATCCATCTTATAATGATATACAGACGCTTGTTCTTCTCAAAAGCTGTGCTGTTTGTGTAATTGTTCAGTCTCTCGATGGTTTCATGCAGTGTAGTGGTTGCACATTTCGCTAAGGGCTTGCTAGCCTCATTAACACTTTGCAAGCACAACAAATTGCATTTCCCATTTTTTCACCACACATGGCGTGAAATAACAATGGCAAAACAATGCTTTATGTAATCATGGTAATGAGATTCTCATCTTTCACAAAGTAATTTCGACAGAACTGACAAGCTATGCGATTTTATGAATGTTAATAAATCACACATCCAGCAAAGACACACTTCTGTGACTCTTTCTGCACGACTGAGGAAAAAGAGCTCCGTGAATGTGCGTGGAAATGTGTGACCTCTCTGTCTCTCACAACAGCCAGAGAAGACGAGACGAGCCGGACCTCCGTGGTGACTCGGACAGATCTCCATTCTGTGGGGACACCTGCTGGGAGTCTTGGCTTAGAGGAAGTGGAGCGGAGCTGAGAGACAGCCATAAAGGTTGGCACGGAGAGGCAGGCAGGCAGACGCTGGATCCGGCAGGCTGGCTGTTGTCCCCCCTCCCCTCCCTTTCCTCCCCCATTAAAATGGCCAAGAGCACCTGACAGGTGGGAAGAGGGGAGGAAGCCGTGGCTTTGGACCAGGGACAGGGCTCGCGCTGCTGTCCAAACAGGAGACTTGCTGGGTAGAGCGATCTGAGAGGATTTGAGGCAGAAGGGGGCTGGTGGACAGAGGGAGCTGGCGGTCTGTTTGTACCCATGTGTGCGGCGCAACTCTCAAACCAGATAACAAGCGTCCATCTCCCCATGCTGTGGTCAGATATGGGCACAAGCACATGTGTTATGATTACTGCTATCTACCTGGGCAGCTGCAAATTTTGCTCTGGAAGCACTTTTGCCGTCCAAACACTAAATTACAGACTTACAGTAAAGTGGAACAAGGTGAACCGAGGCGAAGATATCTTCCAGACAAAAGGAAACAGCAATCACTGAGTCATTTTCTTAAATAACAGGGTGTCTAAAAAAAAGTACTCTCTGATCTGTCCGGTGTGAGAAACAGAGAGGTCTCACTTTATGTGGAATTGAAAGCTAGTGCTTTTTCTGCCCGGATGACCTGGTTCTGCTTTCCCTCACAGACGGATGACAGCAGAGCCAGTCCGTGCAAGAGCAGTAGAGTGGACATCAACAGTCAATCTGGACAAAAACTGTCCAGTACTCCAAAAGAGAGCCAGGTTTTGAAGCAACAGATGCTAGCTTATCCCTGAGGACAAATACTGTAGTACCACACAAAACCCTCCATTTTTAATTCCAACAATTCTTAACACATAAACAGTCATGGTAGACTTAAACATTCAAGTTAACATGCACATGCAAGACTACAGAAATGAATGAGAACAAACCCTAAACCATTAAAATAACTGGGTTCTCAATAGTAAAATATCAGCATATCTATAAAAAGCATATTAATGGAAAATATGCCCCCTCAATAGAACAGATTTTGTTTGTTTTGCAAATTAAAGACTAAAATGCACACTAAAAACAATAATTAACAGTTGACATACTGCAGTGCATTGTGGGTAACGAGCTGCCTCTATGCCTATATAACACTAAAATCAACTTTAGCCTAAAATGAAAATTAAGTCAAATTGAAACCTTTAACAGAATCAAACCAGTGTCAAATTTATGTTCAGAATTGGAGAGCATGCTCTAAAATTGAGGTCACATTGAAGTGGTTCAAATAATTTCAGCAAGTTAGAAGTGGGACTAAACCTCTACAAATTGATTTAAAAAAAAAAAAAAAAAAGACCTGTATAATCATTGGCATCACCTCAATCAAACTCATCAAAATTTCATTATATATAAAGTCCTCATTTGTCAATCAAATCTCCACAGTCACATTCCCTAAACACACTAGTACTTCAATATAATGACAAAAATGAATCAAACATCACTTATACTGACCTCAATTACTGCTTAGAAAATAACTAAAATCAGACATTAATGAATCTGTACTGAACAGCTCTCTAGAATACTCAATTCTGATTGGTTAAATAGTTTTACATAAATATAGTAACCTGTGTATTTGATAGTCGTCCATGGCAACCAAATCTTTCTTCACTCTCTCTTCAAATATGATCAAATTTGAACTCAAATCCCAAAACTAATTAACACTCAGTAACAAGAATTTGTAGTTAAACTTATACATTTCTCTGCTTCTTATATAATTCTGTTTAAATGCTGCAATGTTAATTAGCTGCACAGATATTTGAACTTTGAAAGAGGGACAACGACACAATGTGAGAGACCTTTGATTCATGTCTGGGCTAGATTGTGTCTTTTTACTGCTACATGCTGTGGGCCAGTAGGTTGTACATCGATAGGACCACTGATACGACCAATTATGGTGCATGAGCGAGTCTGCTGTGTGTAGGTGTGTGTGAGCGAGCATCTCTGCCGAGGGTGTGTGTGTGTAGCTGTGTGTGGGAGGGGAGGTGATTCTGCCATCTGGTCGAGGCCAGCAGCAAAAATATCTAAATTCACAGGTTTCTCACTCTCAAACCCCCAACATTTTTATTTATGAAATGATATTCAAATAAAAAGAAGATAATTAAATGGACAAAACAGATGAACAAAGTCAGTCAGTAGAAAAGCAGACATTTGAGCATTTAAGTTGTCTTTCTCTATGTATGCTATGGCATAAAGAAAAATGGCATTCACAATCCATTTAATAAAATGAATTTCAGAGTAAAACATGATATTCAATAAGGGGGGCATTGATTAAATGCCCAAGCAGAAAAGACACATGTTTGTTGTTCTTCACACAGGTTTTAGTAATTTTACCTATTTTCTTTTCTTTTTAGCATCATGTTTGAAAATGGCACACCCATAATTCCCTTTATCTGGACCCTCATCACCTACAAGCCTTGTCTCCGCAATTAAGAGAATCATTATCTCAGCTAGAGGATAAGGATGACATTTTCATTAGATAATTATTCCTACAAGTATTTCCACGTATAAATGCTAATTAATGCACCCCAAGATACCATTCATACAGTACATAATCAGTGATTAATTATGGTCATCACAACTAGTTTAGATGAATCACTAAAAATACAATTTAGTTTAGTTTTTTTTTTAGTTTTATGTTGCCTGGCCAATATGGCAGTAAAGTTTTACTGAAAAAATATAAGCAACTAGTATTTTGCTGGTAATTTTAAAATGACATTTTCCTGCTCCATCTAAAATAAAATAAAAAAGCTTTGATATTAATATGATTTAAATCATTTAAATTGATATTTATCATTTTACACACATTGTAACATCTAACACCACTTGGTTTTTTCCCCCCTGCAACAGTAGACAACACAAACTAGAATTTTTTTGCAACAAAAACGCTACAACCAACAATGACTATCTCTTTAAACCAGTTTCACACACTTTTACAGTTAGTATTTAGATCAAACTCACTCTTAGTTGACCCCAGCTGCAAAGCATGCTGGGTAACCATCAGAGCCACTGCTTTTCAAGTACCATTAATGCTTTAAAACTCTTTAATCAAGAAAAAAAAGTGCATTGTAAAATTTGTAAAATTTTTGTACATTATTGCTATCATATCGGGTATCAACGACACAAAAAGATGAATGCATCTCTCAGCACTTAAAAGGGGAAATTCAAATCAGGCAAGAGGTGCATAGGGAGATGCTGGAAACTGGAAACACATCGCAGTCAAGCAGAGTCGGGATTGGCCTGCAGTCCTGTTTGTGGAGGAGTGTGTTTGCTGTGAGCGGACCTCGTGGAGAGCTGACCTCCTCACCCTGAGCCCACCATCACAGAGCACAACCACCCACTCGTTCATATCGCTCTCTCACAATCACACACACACACACACACACACACACACACACACACACACATCAACACGTACATACATACTTTACTTCATTACACCATCATGTCACTCCTCCTCCTCAGTCCAAAGAGTCTATCTTTGCTACTATAAACAATCTGTTTCTCACCCTCTGCCCTATGCAGGGCACCCTCACAGCATTAAGAGACAATTATATTACCAATCATTTGCAATATGTATGTGTATAAATATATATATATATATATATATATATATTATGCAGTTTACTTTGTTACATTTAAAATTGATTGTCCGTTATGTGTTTTAATGCATTCCTGATACATAATACATAAAAGATTATTTTATTATTTTATAACATATTATTTATATATATATATATATAGGCGCTGTTACTGAATTTTAATTTTGGTGGCTTCTCAACCAATATTAATATATGCAATTAACTGATTAGAAAGCCATGTAATCAATTATATAAAATATTTAATGGACTGGCAGCCTTATAAGCAATTTTTACTGCTTTCCACACAGGTCATCAGCCTCAATACTTCAAATCTCCTATCGACCCAGGAGATTTGAAGGTGTGAGGGGTTGTCTAACCAGGTGTAGGAGTATTTGAATGAGGTCTTGTTGTTCAGAGACTCTGTTCTGAGCTTCACATTGGGAAAGGAGGCAGACGGTCTATAATGAACACACTTTTGCCAGGAGGAGGAGGAAGAGAAAGCTCTCTTCTGGCTTAATAAAAGAGAGCAAGGATGTCGTTAGGATAACAATAATGATGCTGTCACTGTCTGCCAATGACATTTGTGGCATTTAAAGAAAAAGATGTGGAAGAGAGAGTGAAAGGAAGGGGGGGAAAAAAAGAAAACAACAGAAATGTCGCTTCTCTCTGAGCAAGTCTGCCTAACGCTTATAGAAGGGGTGGATCATTATAAAAATGTAACTGGCTTTTTTTTTCTAAGGGCAATTAAAAAGCTTTCTCTGTCATATATTTATGATAATTCATTTATTTTTGTCCTGAGCTGAGAGCTAGGCACAGGGAGAGGTTGTGCAGATGAAAGGTATTGTATGTGGAAAATTGGGTTTTGTGAAAGTGGGTCTATCTGACAAGCCATATCCACAGCAATTACCAAGGAACATTTTCAAACCTTTCAAAGGAGCTTAGAAAGTGGTGCAATGTAAAAATCCCAAAAGCTGAGTTCTGATCAAAGTTTGAAGCTCATCTGTATGTTTATGTTTTTGATGGAACCAAACACTTCCAATGGAGTATGTTACATTCTGTATTTTGAGTAAAGAGTAAAGTAACATCACTTGTTAAATTTACACCATAATCTAGTAATATGTCTTCAACAACACATATCAAGGTTTTGGGGCTCCTGTGCAAATATGTACAGTGCACCACCACACTGAAAAGCATCTTTTATGTGCATTCTAGGTGTACTGGGAATTTGGTTCCTAGTTCCTAGTAAAAAAACGTATAATTGGACCGCTGTTCACTGTTCAACCTAGTGCCACACAACACAAACGAAAATGGATGTCACATGACATGGAGGCGTAGAGTAAATGTGGGCAGCCTCACCATGATTTTCAAAGGTCTTTGTTTTGGTCCATTTACACTGAAACGCAACCCCAGAGTTTTCAAATGTGCTCAATGCGCTCATGTGCTCAAGCGCGGAAGAACAGTGAAAACAACACTCACTTCAACAAAGAAGATAATAGATGGATTTCCCTCAAGATGCGGCATGCGATCGGTTCCATTTACTCTCATGAGTAAGTACTGTTTGTTTTTGTATGAGTTTGCGTGGTATTGTGTGCTTTTGGTTTTTCGCCGAACTATACCTGACTAAAATGTCTGAATGTGAGCGAAGCATGTTGAATATGGCAGGCTGTATGCTGTTAGCCTACTGTGTTCTGTAATATAAAGAATACGATATAAAAACAATATCACAAGTGCATGATAAATGCTGCTTGACGTTATTATTGTTTGTTTTTCTTTAACTGTAATTCCTGACTAAATTGTTTTGAAATCGAGTGAAACGTTTTGAATATGAATATGGACGTGATGCTGTTTCTATGTTTGATATAATAGACGATAAAACAAAATGATACATATACTGATATCAACATGGTCACAGATGTTTTTGTGTGTGTGTTTGTTTTGTTTTTAGTGATTAGAAACCTGCTGCATGATAAACCCGGATGACATATACTCGAGTCTCTTCAAGCTGATCGCCTCTAGGAGTGCTGTACCAACATCAGATGTTCATCTGCACT
>JAUMHQ010000070.1:15565924-15598116 GCA_032361165.1 Enteromius paludinosus
CAGGGTCCATGTGCACAGTACAGTTCTAATCCGATTCACGATCAGATTAAGATAATTTGCGCATGTAAACATAGTTACTGAGACTCTCCAACCACAAGGCACCTATAGTATCTATCTTATGTATAATGGAAACATCTGAACATACATAAAGAGAATAAGACACTGAATAAGAAGCTGATGCAAAGATCAAACAATGAAGACAACCACAAGATTAACCATGCAAGTGAGTTATTTAAAGGTGAAGGTAAAGGTGATCAAACCACAGTAAAGTATAGAAATACAAAATTCTGTCTACTGCTCCTGCTGGTATGCTGGGTAATGATGACACATTTCAAAGTTAACAATTCCTGCATGAGTTAAGCAACTGCCATTGAGATGAATGGGAATTCTAACTTTCTACAGGTACTTGAGATCAACAGCTGTGCATCAAACCATGATGGATCAGCCATTTCAGAACGGTTTAGTTTCTTAGTGAAAGCCATCAATTTTATAGGCTATGCTTTGTGTTTTATAGCATTTAGCCGTTAATGAGCTGTGCATTTTTTCTGTAGAGAATACAGTTGCTAAGGTCTGTGAGGAAACATTGGTATACTGCTACACCTTTAGCATGCTTAGAACCGTATTAGATTTTTAATTTACTTCCAATTAAACAACTGACTAATCACTGCCTAGTTTTGCTAGTCATTTAGAATAATTATTTATTTATATATTTATTTATAACTCACAGCAGCTTATCGTCCAATAATTGCAATTTAACTCTGGCTTGAGCACTGTGCTTGAGGGCACAATTGTGATAGATCTCGGTAACCCACCGTTTCACGGGTCACTCCTTCATGGGATTGAAAATTAGCCAAAGGAAACCTTATTACCCACTGTAACCAAAATCAGTCCTGTGCAATTAATCCATTTCTTGAAAGAAAAGTACAGTAAACAGAACTGCATGCAACAAGCTAAACTACTGAATCCATATGGAAATCTATATGCCATATTCAGATCTGAGACATGTAGGACACACATTAAATGATAAAGTAATAGCAGTGCCTTTGATGTCTTTTCAAACATTCCACAGAGAGAATCAATGAGGCACTGAAGAACATGACGGAAAATTGGCTGCAAAAAGAGAGGAAAGCTGAAATAGAATAGATTCTATTCTATCACTAACAATGTGGATTTCATTAAAATTTGGATATGGCAGGTTACAGCATAATAATGAAAGAGCAGAAAAGTCCTATGGGTTCACAGCGGAGTCAAATGAATCAGACAGACCGGTTTAATTCAAACTATTTCACTCAGTAACTAATTCTAGACATGTACGTCTACACCTGATCTGATAGTCAGCATGTTTCTGCAGTTCAGATTCAAATCTGTGTGTTCATGACTGCAATGGCACTAAGGTTAATGGCTCATGAGATATGGTGAACGGAGTTTATACAGCATACCAAGTGCTATTCTTTTTTAAACTGTAACATTTCACATCGCCGCAGTCATTCTGCAGCAAAAAACAATTTGCAAACGCTGGTGCCCGTTTGAATAAAAGCTGCAATGCATAAAAAATGTATAAGTAGTACTTAAAATGTGTGACCTATATTCTCCGTGCAAATAAATAAATAAGTGTGTCTTGGGTGGAGGAGAATTCTTTCCAAACTGGGACACACGAGAGCCTAATAGCATAATGAGAGAAGGATTTAGATCTTGCTCTGTAAAAGCATAATGGGTCCTGATCCTATTTTCCTCCTTCTGCTCATCAGCCCCTTTCAGAGAGATTATGTCCAAACACCCCACTTCCCTGTTAGTGCCCTGAAATATGAGCCCCCCTGCAAAGTAAGGAATCCCCTTTAAGTTAGAATGCATTGTGTCATATTTTGAGCACAGGAATTTAAATTCTCCTCTCTTATAGCATTAGTTGAAAGGGTGATTTCTGTATATCAAGCTTTTATCACAACACTGCTGGAGTCTCTTTGTAAGTCTTTCGCACTTTCACTTTCTCGTCAGTGCCTTCTTTATTTTTATTTTACATTTTCTGTTCCTGTGTATACTGACTGCTTTTACATGTACAATCTTGCACCAGTTATTTTGAATTTGCTAACACAGCAAAATCAATAATTATTTTTGTTTTACATCCAGCTGATGCAAATGGCCGATGTTAAAAATGATAAGGTTGTCATGTTGAAATGCAGAGACAGATACTTACCCTGTTCAGTGTTGAACTGGCAAGCAATTCCAGCTGCATTGTTGAACCGATTGGCCATTGAGGTTCTCTGCATTATCCTCTCCTCTCATGCATTTGTCTTTTGTGGTCAACCAGCCTTTTTGGGGACTTGAATGAATTAGTAGATATGCAATATTCTAGAAATCCCGGATTTGGAATAACCAACTTGTTAATGGTTTTCATCTGGACAACCTGCTACTGGAGAGCTTGAGTAACTTCAGAACTGCTCACCATCTTGCAAAGTCAGTGAAAACTGGAAAGTTAGGCTGCCAGTTATATTTGTCAGATTGTTAAGGAAATTAGCACCAAGTCCCAGATGAACACCAATAAGTGGGAGGTATCTGAAAGTGTTAGTGTTATTTTTTATCAGTGTTTTTAAACTGCGCTTTAGAATATATTTAACTCATGAAATATGTTTTTAAAAACTGTGCTGTTACTCCTGTTAGGATAACTTCAAACAGGACTAAGCAGTGACCTTAAAATATAGTAAACTACAGGCAGTTCCCTAGTCTTGATCATCACTGTACTGTATATCAACTTTCCTTTTCCACCAATCCCTGTTCATGTATTCACAGTCATCTCAGTACCGTCAGGAGACTGAAAAATCCCAAGTCCTTTCATTTTGCTACACTGATCCTTCCACACATAACCCTGGGGAAATGAATGGGATACTGAAGAAAATTAAGGGGCGAAAATACAAGGAAGGAGGAATGGCAAAAAATGCTTGACTCACATTCACTGGCTTCAGCACAAGAGAGCAAAGCTATTACCAAGACGGTTGACTTCTTCGAAAGAAATGAATGACCTTTTGGGCAGACAAACGAGAGGCTTAACACAGCTTAGCATGCTGGCTATTGCAGTTATAACCTTTTCACCTATCTGGTACCTCAAAGGCCATCATCTTGGCAAACTGACATCTAAAAGGAAAGTGGAGTGTGTACAGTATGGGGGCGCCAGGTTTAGCAAAAGCAGGTCATCTGTTTTTTTTTCCCTTCTTTTAATCAGACACACACACACACACACACACACACAGGATTTGTCTTTTACTTTAAATGCATTTCAAAAAATGTAATCCAGAACTCTCCTCTTGAAGACATTCCTAAGGAATTATGAAGATTTATAGTGAAAGAAATCTCCCTCTTCACCCCTCCCTCTGTATCCAGTCCTTGAGAAGCGTCTCTCACCTTCAGGTTCCTTGCTGATTGCTGGTTTCAACTGGCCTTCACAGGGGAGCCCCTTCACGGGTGAGAGTTTAAATAAGCCTGACAGGAGAAGCCAGCATTGGATCATGTGGGTGAATGAGCTAATCAATATTTCACATCTCCAGGCAGTGGGCAGATGGACAATGAGTCTAGACAGGCTGGGCTCAAAAGGGAGTTCCTTAAAGATGTGTTCTTGGTCCAAAGAGAAAAATGAAGGATTTCATTACTTATTTCTGACAATTTGTGTTTTTCCATTGTCTCTTGTCCAGCATAAAGTAAGCCTGATTAACTGATTGCTTGATGTAGAAAATTTGTTTTTATGGAAACATTAGTGGAGCTCTGTCTTGCCATAGCTTTATTTTAGCCACAGAAACTTTACATAAGCGACTTTCACAGGCCACATGTTTCAGGGGATTGAACTTTATTCATATTGACATATGTCAAAAGTGCAAGGAGTTGAAACAGAGCTCATTCCTTCTTTACTGAGCTCTTAGAATGCTGGAAAGCTGAATGATTCACTTCTGTTATTTATCACTCTACATTTAAACATGACTTTGGATAAACATTGGACAAAGACCATATGTGACCACTGGATATGTTCAAGATCCTTAAAGTGGATAGTTCAACCAAAAATGCTTTCTGTAGTTAACAATTATTCACCTTCATGTTGTTCCAAACCAAAATCTTTCTTCTTCAAACCCAAGTCTTTCTCTCATCTGTAAAGCACAAAAAGACATGACATAAAATGAAAGTGTCATTAAGTGAAAGTGGCTGGCAACCCTTAAATATGAGCAAAAAAGAACATAAAAGTATCATGAATATGATTCGTGTTTTGAAAAGATTTGAGTGAGGAGCAGAGCAAAATGTATATTGTCTTTTGTTTTGTTTCCAACCAAATTCTCAAATCTCTTGAAATTTGAATATGCACATACATTTACCACATTTTACTCATGCAAGGTTTGTACAGCTTCAGATATAGCAATTGTATGGTCTACATTACAGAGTTTTCTTCTATTTTCTTTTTTTTTTTTTTTTACATTTTTGAAGCTTAGCCCCCGGATGAAAAAGAGAAGTGTGAACATTTTCTGAATAGCTTTTCAAAATAAGATTTCTTAATGTTGTTATATTTTGTGTAACAGTTGATAATTAAGAGTTATCTAAAAGCTGCTAGAAGATCCAATATGCGGAAATAAAACTAGACTTGGAAAACTAGTTTTCAAGAATGTCGTTAAAAAGCAACCATTAACATACTTGATAAATAATACCTGGCAATAGAAAGTGAAGCAACTCTGGTAGGTGGAGCTCTCAATATATATAGAGTGGTGAAAACAGCCCTATACAAAAAGTTCCCTATCACATCAAAAGCCCAATAAACTCTGATTTAGTGGCCACTATCTCCCCGGAGCCACTACAAATGGGGAAATTGACTCAAATCAGGTCTAGTCAAACCAGATAGTGAGGCAGTTTTAGGTAGCCATTAACCAAGCATGACGGGACTTCAATGAACAGGGCTAAAGTGCAAACGCTATCTCTACCAACCCCTTACAATTTTCTATTACAGAGTAATGTCAGGTTGAAAATTGGTCGACAGGAAGCTGTCAAAACACAAATGCTCTCCAAAGTGATACAGTCACTCAATAAACAGAGAAACATGTCATTTCTCCATTCAGCCATGCATCAGCGGTGACAGCGAGGTCTCCTTTGATAAATGGGGACGTGAAAGAGGAGTCAGCATGAATAAATGGAATCATTCAGTGCCTGCAAAACATCAGTATCCATTATCCTGTAATTCATATTTGTATCACCTACTGCAAAAACCGGAAGCTGACATATTTACAAAATTAATTAATTAATTCACAGATTTTGGAATTGGCACTTTTTATAATTCAGTTTTAAAGGACACAGTAATGTCAAAAGAAGAAGAAGAAAAAACTATGCCAGTGGCTTGAAAATGTGTCCAGTTAAATTATGAAGGACAAGCAGCTTAAATGGAATGTCACTTTTGCAGATGAAGTTGGTTCCAAGCCACATGAGGCACCAGCAAATTGGCAGACTTCAGTTACCCTCTCTCCTTGCCAGCATTCACGCTGTATTTCCAAACTACCCTGACAAACGTTGTCCTTGACTGACTTTCATGTGTGAATTTCTCCCCCTATCCAGGGGGTACACATTTCTTCACGTCAGAATGGAGAAGAGGTGCCATCTTTGATTGTGAAGACATTGGGCAAAGTTCCACCATCTCTGGGTGAATATCAGTAGTGCTCAGGACTTCAGCAACCTCTTATTCCTCCCCTCCAAGCCCTCTCAGGGAGTACAAAACAGCTTAGACAGAAACAGACAGAAAACACAAAGAGATAGCAAATGTGTGTGATAAAAAAAGAATGAACAAACCCTTACCTGTTATACCCAGCCTAGAAATTATATTTTTGCTCTACTTTTTCTTTTCTCCTGTACAAGATGACAAGAACACCGGCTGGTAGCTGAGTTGGTGCCCTCAGAAAAGCTGGCGTCGTGTCAGACGGCATCAGGTCCAGGGGTGGTCTCCAGGGGCCTCGGATGTGCAGGCCTCTGTGGAGCTGGGGACGTTTTCACGCTCTCTGACCGATTAACTTCTATTTACTAGCCTGTCTCTCTCCATCAGGCATTGAGAGTTTGACTGCCATGAACAGTCACAGTCCATCTTTCTGTTGCTGTCTGCTTCATAGAGGAAGTTGATCTTGTCAAGGTTGTTGCAGTCCAAGTCAAGTGCCCATTGGAGAAGAAAAAAACTGTTGTTTGTTACACTACAAAACAAATGACAAAGACGATCCTTGACTTACTCAGATGATCTTATTCAAGTCTATAATGTTGTGGGGAAAAAGAAAACAATTGATTAACTAAGAATTGAAGTGCCAACAAATGGTGAATTGATTTGTATAAAAGAAAAAAAGAGGGGAAAAAGGCATCATTAAACCCTAGTTTTCTAATTCCAATTTTCTCAAACAGCTGATAGACAGATTTTTATGCTTTATCATATTACAGGAAAATATAAAAACAAGGATGTCTTTGTTTTTCCAATGGATTCTCTCCTGCTGAAAAAAAACAACATATGCTGGTTTTGTGTGTTTTGAAGCTGGGATGCTGGTTTAAGCAGGTCCTTTTGTTGGTTTATGCAGTTTTTTTGCTGGTCCAGCCTAAATCAGCAAAATACTGGCATAAACCAGCATATGCTGGTTTTTCAACAGGGTCAAACTATTTGTATTTCTCAATCTAAAAAACATGTATAGAGAAAACATTTTCCTACATGCAGGCCCATACTTAATGTAACACGTAAAAGTAGCGTGGTTTACCTGTGGCTCTGCAAATGTTTACAGATTATTAAGTTAGGTACTGCCCCCTGGTGGTACACATAAGAAAGTATCGCCACGTTTTTCTTTCTGTGTGTGTGTTTTTTTAAACAACAACAGTTAACGGCATCCATGTCTGCACAAAAGCTACAAAAAATGTCAAATAGCACCACAGAAGAAACGCCATGAAGTTGATGTTTAGTTTCCATATTCTTGCACATAGTATGTGCAAGATTCAATGGTTGTTGTTGTAGCTCGGGGTTACAAAAGGAACACAAAATAAGCTATAAACCATACTTTGTATTTTCTCATGGCCTGTAAGCCATCTATGAAATAATATCCTATAGGCTAGGAGATAACAAATTTTAAGCCAATAATAAATAAAGAAATAAATAAGATTCTTTACCAAGTAATTGTGACTTAAAGGTAAACACAGTCCTAAAATGTATGTGAACATAAAACTGTGGTTGATTCCTCTGACCAGGCTAAGATTTAGTAGGCATTTTATGTATAGACTTTCTTTCAAGTGTGCCCTGCAGTTCTGACTTCACACCGCTCAGTTCTTTTAGCACTTTGCTCGTTTTGGGTCTACCTCTCTCCCTCCTTCTTACCCAATCTGCCTCTCTCCCAGTTTCAGTGGTATAGTCGGTGCCAGTAATTGTACAGTGTTTATAAATGAACTGCTTGTTTAGAGTGTGGGAAGAATTTTTTATTATGTAAGAAAACCCAACACCAGCAAATCCAGGAGCCAAAGATCACCAGAGGCTTGAAAAGCTTTGATCTTCGTTCTTTTTTTTTTTTTATTAGAAAGAAAAACTCTTCTAACTGCAGACATCATCACAAAATTGACTTTATTTGCAATCTCACATCCTTTGAAAACTACTTCTTTAGATTAGTTCGTGCCACATAATGTTTTTACAAATTTAAATAGTAAGAACATTGATGCAGTATCTTTTTTTCACAGGAAGATGGCAGTAGATATGTTGTTAAACTGTCTACATTATCTAGGACTCCTGAAGTTGTTGTTTGGAAGTCAGAAGAGAAGTCATGGGGCAACCGCTAATCACTGTGAGGTCAAGACATAAACATCCTAAGGGACTTTCTCAAGTGTCTACGTCCTCCTTGTAGTGTGAGATCTAGCATTTTGAATGGAAAACCTCTTTTTGTACAAGCATGGGAAATGAAATCGGAAGCCTTGAGGATTTCCCCTACTTATTTCACCCAGCCCCCTTTCATGAAACCTTTGGCCCTAATTTTGAAAGCGTGTTTGACCTTCCTGCTGCCTCGTCATGTGATCACATTTGATCAATATGATCACATATTTTGGCTTCAAAATGGCACTGTTATATATGTATGAATGCATTACGTCCATTCAAAATACATGTGGCTTAATTTGAAGGGTGGTTGTATAGGCATGACACCTATGACTTCTTTACATTTATCCATTTGGCAGATGCTTCAATTCAAAGAGCCAGCATTCAAGGATCAGATTTCATCAGTTCTTGTTTTCTGAGAACCAAACCCATGACCTTGGCATTGCTAGCGCTAGTTTGAGCTACAGGAAGGCTTCCTAGTAATTCTATTTCACTCATGTTGATAGAGTTGTGTTAAAGCAGAGTGTTTGAAAATTTAGCTAATAGTCTGTCAGGTGAGAATTTCCACAGAAAATGTCACAGCTGGCTGACCCCAACGTGTTTTACAACTATTCCAATGCAATCACCTTTCCACAGGTGCTGAGAAACCTATAGACTACCTGTCAGAACTAGTTTAGGCATTTGCAATTCAAACTATACAACTTTCCTCATCTTCGCAGCCCACGGCATGTTACTCCTGATTTAGTCTTTATTACGGACCATCTTCCTGACCACACGCAAAATGCGAGTTTTGGGGTTGATTTCGGCCCTTGGCCCATCTCCACGTGTTTGAAGAGCATGTGCAGTCCTCGCAGATTGAACCGCGCTCCTGCCTGCCAGCCAGACGGTCCCAAAGAGGCCAGATTTACGTGCCGAAAACTCCCCTCACTAACAGAAAAACTTTGGCTCTGACCCCTGACAATAAGCATACTCCCTGTCTCACCAAGTATGCGGTTCAAATCAGTCAACCCAGATGTCAAAGACAAACCAGTTTCTTTCAGCTCCATTCTGCTGTACTGAGACATGCAGTCAGGTCAGGGATACATATGCATCTTCCATTTCTATTAATAATTTAGTAGAAGCTTTTATCGAAAGTGACTTTTAAAATGTGGATGCATACAGGTCATTCATTACACAGGAACCAATAAATGGAATATGTATACTATTGTATTAATATTCTTAATACTCATTACGCTGGGGCTTTTTTCTGTTTGTATCACTCCCGTGAGTCACTGGTGGTTTCAGTGAATTAATTTGTTTGGACACATTGATTTATTCAGTAAGGAAACAATTCACAGTCCTTATGAATGAGTCATTGAATTATACACTAAAACAATTAATTAAAAAATGAACCATTCAGTAGCACTACCCCAGCAACATTTTTTGCCCACCAATTTTAGCTATTTTTAACATTTATTTGGCATCTTTTGTTAAGTGACTCAGGCAATAAAAAGTTGAAATTTGAATTGAGCCAAAGATGCCTAGCAGTACACACAACACATGAATGCTACAGTATTTGCAATTGTTCAATTTAAAAAAAACAGTAATAATTTTATAATTGTTCATTTGTGAGACAGCTTGTACCCGCAATTGTTTATCACTTAGTACATTGTACTAAGATAAATATCTAGAAAAACTGAAAAGGTACTAGTAGTTTCCCAAGACATATCTGTTATCCACTGTAACCCTGTAACCCCCAAAACACTAAATACAATGCATAATTTAAA
The DNA here is from genome assembly GCA_032361165.1 of Enteromius paludinosus. Classification (NCBI taxonomy): domain Eukaryota; kingdom Metazoa; phylum Chordata; class Actinopteri; order Cypriniformes; family Cyprinidae; genus Enteromius; species Enteromius paludinosus. The sequence continues at coordinate 15,575,522 of JAUMHQ010000070.1, forward strand.
ATGGAGGTAAAAAACTAAAACTGTGAATACTAGTAGATTGTTCCCTATTTTTACAGACTCTGTACAGTAGCATACTAACTAACTAACTACTAATACACTGACTAAAACTGTAATTGTTCGGTATACAGTAGCTTGCTAGTTTAAATTGTTCAAAAATGTGTGTTTAATAATTCAATGTTGTTGTTAAAAATAGTCATTTATGTTTTGATATTATACATGCATTTATATCATTACAAACAGCAAAAAATGACTGGGATTTTAATGGTTTGTAATGAAGTTTAAAACCTGCTTGTGATTGGTTTTGTTTCATCATGTGATTTTATCATCACCACCTGCATTTGCTGATTGTTAGTGGTTTTAAAAGGTCCAAAACATATTTCAATACTTTAATAGACTGGTATATTAGCATTGTATCAATTAAGGAATTTCCAGTATTTAACTAAAATGTTGTCGACCCAAATTATTATGTAATGGCGGCATTGTCACGAAAGAGAGACGGGGAGGCGTGAGGATCCATATGCAGACTAGTTTTAATGATACACACTAAGAGTCAGTACAGGCAGATTCGGGGCAATGGCAAACAGGAACATAATAGGCATAGACACAAGAATAATCCAATAGACGAAGCAATGGTCAGACGATCGGCGAACTTAATCCAAAAGGGCAGAGACGAGAGCAAATATCCAAGGCAGGCGCGGTTTGAAGAGAGAAACACAAGGAAACATGAATGGCTATACACGTAAACACGGGATACATGCAACAATGACGTGCAAATTCACATAAAACAAACGGGGCTTATATGCACATGAAAGTAAGGCTAAGGGGAGGAGGAACTGATCAGTGGCCACGACAACATACAAGGTGGGTGGAGACAAAAGTTCATAATGAGAGTCCGGGGAAAGCAACGGAGACAAACACACAATAGACACATGGAGCTGGAGTGCCACCCAGTGGCTTTTGCTGGCACCTCCAGCTGAACTGTTACAGTCATTGTGCAATGACATCACAACATGGTTTAGCAGCTTTTAGAAAAAAAAAATATCGACCTTCTTTTAGCGATTTCCCAATTAAAAAATTAGTTGACAAAACTGGTGTGCACATGACAGAAATTGTGCAAGACTGTCCCAGCTCTGAAAAATGCCAATGCTTAGTGCCCTTGCACACGTTTTGTAAGACAGCTGAAGTATGGAGCGGTATTTGAGGCTAAACAAATCCTGTCACATGAATTCAGGAACATGTGCACCAACAGCATGAAAGGTTGAGGAAAACTTTCCAGTATATGTATATGTAAGAATTACACATAAATTGGTAATAAAATGCAGTGTTGCAGTGTTAAAGAATTTGTGCATTTTTAAAAAACATTGGCAAAACTGCTTCAACCTATAGACCTTTTATTAAGTCTGCATAAGGATTTGAAGCAGGAAACCAGACCTAATGCCTACACTAACTTCAAACAAATTGCAAAAATCACTTTTAAATGCACCACAATTAAATAAAGTTGTCTGTTATGTAAGGGCTACTGAAAAGACATTTTATTTATTTTAAAGGGCAAAATATTGAAAATCAAATGTGTAAATAAAGCTTCGTAAAAACTTTACTAATCGTGTTCCAAAAGTTCTACCCACACTTGTGGTCTTCACGCCCACTTGAACACTTGGGTCAAATACAGGAAATGTTTACGTAAGTGGACAAGCGTTCAAGTACAAAAACCACAAGTGTGGGCATTGGGAGAGGCCCAATCTTTATGAGTCATTAATTCATTCAACAGCACTTAATCATTCAGGAAACAGTATTTATGAGTGAGTAATTGAATTATTCCTACAATCAATTATTTCAAAAACACTGATTTATTAAGCAATGCCGCTACTGTGTGCTATTCTGAGACACAATGCTTAATTTTCCTTTGGATATGGTTTTATTCGTTTATTGAATTATTATGAAGGCAGTCTGACTGGGCAGCTGTTAATTAAGTGGTAAAACTAGTAATGCTGGTAGGGATTACAAGAAGTTCTTGTCTATCTCGGACTATCCATCAAGCCTCATGAGGGGGAAGGTCACTGGGTGCCAGATATTTCCTCATAATAGCCAGTAAATGCCAAGTTTGATTGTATTACATTTCTGTACAGACAGTAATCTACTTTAGTGAATTTTCAACCTATAGACCTTTTATTGGGTCTGCATAAGGATTTGAAGCAGGAAACCAGAGCTAATGCCTACACTGACTTCAAACAAATGCCAGGAGCTCTTTAAATGTCGGGTGGGCAGGAGTGGGGCTCATGTTATGGGGGGCAGATGGGAGAGAGATGAACCTGGAAGTGCTGAGTTCAGAAAGAGAGAGAGAGACAAATGTCTGCTTCTGCTTATCTGCAAATCTGGAGTTGGTCATATCTACAATAGGGGTGCCCTGGGGTGTTACTGTACGATTCGAGGGTCAGCCAACAAGCGTAATGCAAGAGTGCACAACTAGAACATCTTCCTACAGTAAGTACCGTCCAAAACTGCATATACAGTATGCTAAAACAGCATGTGGTGTTAATAACCTATTTCTTTCCATCATCTTTAGTGGCCCATTTTGGGCGATAGTTCTGAGTTTATCCAGTGGTGTTGGGAGTACAAGATTGTCACTGCAGGTCATTATGGAACTTGGCAGATATCTAAATGTCCTTGCCTTGAATGACTCATTAGGATGTAAAGAGGGAGTGAAAGGATTGTGTGTACTTGGATCGATTGGCTGCAGCTGTTTAACTCTGTACACACACCATAAGGTCGAAACGCTCTGGGTTTATATTTAAATATCAACTGACACTAACAATACACATCGTATACATTACAAGGATAAACGTGTCCATGTTAAATGATACGTCAGCGGCGCTGTAGACTGAGCTGATATAGTCTTTGAATGCGGTACACACACACACACACAAGTTGGTGTACTCTAGACATATTGCACTGGCTGTTAAGTTAAAGTACAGCCTGCCAGAAAGCCCCGAAAAGCCACAGCCACCCTCACTTTGCTTCAACCAACCAAAAAAAACAACAACTCTGAAATGCCGAGCTGCCCCCTCCATTTTTTAAGCGAAACTTTTCTCCCTCTAAAAGGGGCCAAACTATTTTTACTGGCTTTAGATCCTAATAGAATGCATATATGGAGGTTTTTGGCCAGAGGGAGGGCGATCCCTCAGAAATGCGCTATACGTACGTCTGCATGTGGCAAATGTTTCTGCTCCATAAACTTTAGCAGCTATGTCTGACAGTCGGTGCGCTGGAGCAATTCCTGCTGTGATGATGGGAATGTTCATGCTGTGGCATCCTCAGGTCTTCCATACAAAGATGACAGGTCTGGACGCATTTCAAGAGCTGCAGTGAAAGAAAAATGAGAAATGGCACCATTAGCAGAATTCATGTTTGAATGTGCTTATTAAATAAAAAATAAAGCAAATTTAATAATTAAATATTAAAAACCAATAAAGTATTAGCATTAATTAACTGAATTATTTAGCATGAATAAATTATGAAAAAAACATTGATCATTTGTCAATTGTAGTTTATTTTAATTCATAAATTAACATTTATTAATATATTTATTATAATGGATAAATAGATGAGCTAACATGAACTAACAATAAACAGTATTATTGTAAAGTGTTAACATACTTTACAATAACATATTTTCATGTTTTAGCACTGACACAATAATGATTAAGTATTTGCATATACTGAAGTATTTACTTCATGAACTATACACAAGAGATTATTAAGGTGGGTTTGTTATCAGATTTGTTTTGATGTAAGAGAAAACAAGGAGAAAAAAACAGGAATCAGAAATGAGAGAACTGATACAGATATTTAATATATTTCCCCACAGTTCCTTTTTTATTTTTGTACTATAAATCAATCTTCTCTTCATTATTCTTATGCTTGTTTTTATTTTGGTGCATTGGTTGTTTTTCTTTATCAAAAAGAAAGCAAAGAAAAGCATTTTTAGGAGACATGTCATGACTGGAGAGGGTGGGGAAGGGCGTAGGCTACTGAGAATCCCACAATGTCTTTCTTTCCTTGCCAGGAGCACTGTTTATGAAAGTGTGTTTGGATTGCCCTCCCTTGTGTGAACAGTTTGTGCAGCTAAATCATATTTTTTCTTTATCGTGTTAGCTTTGGATGGACACTTCCTGTTGATTGTTTTATACTTCCCATGGACCGATTCACCAAAGGCACATTTATTTGATGACTGATGTGGCCATTTGATGAATGCATTAGGTGTACCTTAGATTAGCGTTCATGCGACGTTCTGTACATTTCTGTTGCCTGTGAGAAAAACACTTTGAATACAATCTGAACAATGGCAAATGAATCATGCACTGTACTTGAACATACTTACAACAGTGTGTAATTCACTTCCACTACGTCAGAAACAGCACGATTCCTTTCCTCGAGACTTTCTTCAACTCCCACAGTTAAATTCACATGACCACATAATTCTACCACAGAGGTCAAGAGGTGATGGGTCAGGTCACCTCCCTCCAATTGCGGGTCCCACATGCCAGCTAGAATGCCCAGTTTCTTATTAATAGGCTTACAATGAAACCCACAAGGTTCAACCACAAGACCGGATACACGGGGTCCACAAAGACATCAAGAAGTGGGGCTAAACCAGCACATCTGTCACACTTTAGTGTGTGTGTGTGTGGCTCTCCTTTAACACAAGCTTTTTAATGAAATCTTAGAAACACTCCATAGACAGAATACTCCATACCTAAACACAAACAAGAAGTGGGAAAACGTATAATAATGTATTGTTGTTGCGTGCATGTCTTCAAATGTCCTCTTCATGAAGCTCATATTTTACAAATTCAGTAATACATTAGTATAGGGACCAATTCTCACTATTATCTAGTTGCTTGTTAGCATGTCAATTATTAACATATTGGCTGTTTATTAGTACTTATGAAGCACATACTCTGCATGACCATATTCTACTTTGAACCTGATTTTGCTGAGTGAGAAAAGTTCCAGGTTCAACATCTTTGTTGACCCTGGAACAACATTGTGATTTTAGCAATAACTCATGGGTAAGGTGAGGTTTAGGTGTAGGGATGTTGTCAAGACTACATTTTCTACTAAAATGTTGTTCCAGGGTCAACTAAATATGTTGAAATTCAGCAAAATCAGGATGTGCTCCGGACATGCATTCTATATCTCTAATCCACCCAATAAATAAACTTAACAATAATAATAACTAATAATAAATAAATTAGGAGGCAAAAGTCATAGTTAAAAGTTTGTTAATTGTGAGAATTGAACCTTGAAATAAAGTCTGACTACAAATTCACATACAAATACAAATACTTTCACTACATCCCTTCATGATGCTCCTTAAGTCAATCTTTGACATGAGGCACTGTCATGGAAATAAATATTTACCCATTTTAAAAAGAAAGTTCAGTTTTAATATCTGTATTTTCATTCATGTCAGTCTCACAGGAAGTTTCCTTGCCTACTAATTTCACCACAGCTGCTTTTTTGAAAAGTGTACAAAGTAAAAGTTATGACATTGATTTATTTTGCCAACTTGACCTTCATGGTTTAATGCGATTTAGAATTCAAAATGCCTTTTTTCCATGCAATTGCTGTTTTATGAGCAGTTTTTGACTGACCCACCCATTAATTGAGACTATGGCTATTACATTTGTATCAAACCAAAAACGTGAAGTTATACCCACCCAAAAATGAAACTGCCCTGAAATGACCCAGAGACTGTAATGCATATGACTGAACATATAACCCTCTCCTCTTACAAGACAAAAGCCATTAAGGTAATAAGTGGGATAAAACAAAGTATGACCAAGAAAGGTGTGTGAGTGTGTTCCTCCAGTAAGACAAAAAAGGAAGTGCTAATCTTGACAGTGTTTAGTTGGTTTATATTGCTTGGTGTTCCTGAAGCATTTGTATGTCCTGTAAATCACTCAGATCTGAAGTCTGTCTGAAGCGGTGGAAGATGGGTCTTCCTGTGGAAGTTCTTGGGCCAGCTGGCGAAGAACAACGATGTGGGCAGTGTGTGGCTTAAGCATCAACTCCAGCTCATCCTCACTGCTCCCCAAGACATTCACTCCATTTACCTCCACCAGCCTGAAACAGACACCCACATTCTCAAAACTACAACGCTTGACAGCATTACTACAGGATGCCATGTACCTATTTTACAAAGGGTACCACTGGGTACTATAATTTTTTTAACATTGTACAAATTTCTTTTAAAAAAGTATCAAAAGTCTAGGTATACAGTTTTTGATATGGGGAGAACACAGATCGAAATCTTGACACATAGAAATATAATATAAAAAGATATAACTAAACATGATTAGGAATTACACACAGTCCCCCCCATTTTCAGGGACTTAAATTTAATTGTACAAACAAATATAAATAAAATATGTTTTTTTAATATTTTGCTGAGAGTCCTTTGTAATGACTGCCTTGAGGCTGGAAGTCATGGACATCACCAGATATTGTGTGTGTTTCCTCCGTTGCGATGCTGTGCCAGGTCTGACTTCAGTTGTTATTTGTGGGTCTTTCCGCCCTCAGTTTTGTCTTCAGCAAATAAAATGCATGCTCAATTGGGTAGAGATCAGGAGATTGACTGGACCATCGCATAATCTTTCACTTTTTTACCTTTTTTAACCTTTCCTGGGTTGCTTTTGCTGTATGTTTTGGGTCATTGTCCGTTTGTACTATAAAAAGCTGCCCAATCAGCGTTGCTCCATTTGACTGTATCTGGGAAGAGAGTATATCCCTGTTTCTGTCTTCAGTAAATGGCATCCAAAGAAACTTTCCCAGAAGTGGTCTCTTTAGATGTTTTTATTTTTCTGGCCTTGTTTGCACCTTGTGGTGAACTCCCTCCCTCGTGAAGTCTTCTCTTGATTGTAGACTTTGACAGTGACACACACACATCCTGGAGAGTGTTCTTCTCTTGGCTGGATGTTGTGAAAGAGTTTTTCTTCTCCAATCATCCTGTCCATGTTGTACTTCATGGCGATCCAAGCAGTTTTCTGTAACTGAGCTCACTAGTGCATTATTTCCTCAAAATGTACCAAAATGTTGAATTGGTCAGTTATAATGTTCCTGCTATCTCTGTAATATATTTGTTTTATTAAAAAAAAAAAAAAAATGGAAGCAGCATGGGTGAAATATAATTAAGTATTAAAACAAAATCTTAATGGACCTGTTCTTATTTTTATTTTATTTTTTTTTGCATTCATTAACTTTTATTTAATGTTCTGTGCTTCTGAATTTAGGAAAATTACTTTTGCCTTTTTATTTGTTCACTGACTGAAAAGTGTTTGGCAATTAACTACCAAATACAAGATCCCCCTTTTCCATTCTTATGTTTTGCCCCTCCCTCCTTCTGTTCCTTGTCCACTAGTAAATTTTGTTTATGAACATGTGTTTGCATGTATATAGTTATGCGTTCTGTAAAAAAAAACCTAGCTCACAAATGGAATATTTAAACTGCATGGCCATGTATTATTCATGTTTTTATCTGTTCCTTGTGCGTAGTCGTCCAAGTTTTACATTTCAGTGTTTTCCTGTTATGCTCCCTGTCTCCTACAAATTTCCATAGCAACAGGGGAAAAAACACAAAAGCTGATGGAACCTCTGTGAACCTCGCTGCTCTTAAAGGCTGGAAAATTTGGGACGTCTCTTGGCATGTTTTATGAAAGGCCAATTAGAGGCTTAATTCATCAAAACATCTACTGCACTAAAATGACCTCTTTGATCCCACATTCTTTCACATTTCAGCTGTTTTTAAGACTATGACCCAAAGGTTACGGTTGGTGGAAAGAATAGATCACCCAAAAATGTTGTTCTAGTTTTCATTTTTGGGTGAATTATTCCTTTAAAGGTTTGTATAATATTTTGGTGCAGGTAAAGAAAATTTTGAAAACTAGTGAAAAAAGATTAATAATATAGATTCACACATTTATTAAAATTGGACAATTACCTGTCATTCAGACAGAGATTAGCACCCTCACTGTGTACCACAATCAGACCCTGGCCCTCTACCCAGTGCGCAGAGAAACCGTAATGACCGTCTGGGTCTGCTTTCACTTGGGTGGCCACCAGCATGACAGGAGACTGCAAAGAGACCAGCTGAGTCAGAGTAGGGCTCTTCCTCTCGGCTTTCTCCTGCAGGAAAAGAAAGAAAAAAACTGTCGAACAAGCATCAAAAGCAGTGAATAGCTGGCGGCTCACCTCAATGAGACACCACTCTCATTTTATAGTAACACAAGTGGAGAGCCAAAGGATCTGTCCTTGAAACAACACTTTTAAAAGTGTTAAGTGTTAAAGCTGACAGCCTCCATCAACTGACTGCTGTAGAGTAAATTAGCTTTATAATTTGTGGAGTATGCGGGATTTAAAATGAAGTTGTCGTCACACATACTAATGGCGTGTGAAATATGAGAACATCCCATACATTGAAAAAAAAGAAGAAAAAAGGGCAACAAACAAAGACAGAAATTTCCAGAGAAAAATTGCTAGCAAATTTCACAAACAATTAGACAAAGAAATTAAAAAAAGTAACACATTGAATTTAATGTGAAATTTTGAAGTAGAACATTTTTAATTTCTTGTAGAGCTCATTATTATTTGCTCACCTTTTTTCAGACCAATCTGATTCTTATAAGGCATAAAACAGGTCAAATTCAGTATGAATGTATATACAAAATGAGCTGTGAAACAGGTCACTGAATGGGCCAAAACGTGTCATGACTTATGAGTCCATCACTGTTAAACATGCAGGATCACATAAACCCACACCCCCAAACCAATAGCTGAGACAGAGACTGAATACAGGAAATGAGTGAAAAGATAGATGTAGAGTGATCAGGTTTCTCTGAACATGCAGCAGAAAGCCGAGGTGAGGGCTCGAGTCTCCTAGCGTGTGAAAGCCCTGCGGCCAAGGCTACTGAGCCTCTCCCCAGACAGGGGCACCAGACGGCTCGCTCACACAGGAAACCCCCCTGCAGAAATGCATAGAAGCCCTTATCACCCCACTGTTTGGATTCCCTAGGGCAGGCCGCATAGCTCGGGCCTCACTACATTATTTAAAAGAGACAGCATAAGGGCAGGTACTTAAGAATCAATAATTTTGGTCAACTTTCATTTGCTCATAATGTCATCCTAACCTGGTGATGGAGCGAGTTGAGGGAATAGCTACTGGCCATAGAGCAAACAGAAACAAGAGCACACTGAACAATGGAAACACAAAATATAACTTGGCAACTGTCTTTTAAACCGTAGAGGACTGGGAGGTGCTGCGCAAAGAACAATCGGTTGAGAAACGGGCACACCTTCAGAAATCCCCTAACTCTTATGAGATGGGAGAGGAAGCCGTGCCAAGGCCTGGATTGTAGGATTGTGTTTCGCATGAGAAAGGCTTCCGGACTCGGTTAGAAAAGCGTGACTGGTATTAATGATATAAGTGAGGTACTGTCAGTTACAATAACGGATTTGCAGAGCCCAAGAGTGTAGTGTTGCTTGCAGTAAAATGGCAACCTCAAGATGGACTATAAATCTATAAGAGAGCCAAATGCTGCCACAACTATTAGCCATTGGGCCTCTTAGCCGCCAGTGCAGCTCAACACGGTGACCCTCAAGACATTGAGGCGAGGGAACAATCAAAGTCAGCCCAACTATTGGGAGCTCTCGTGCTTGGCTGTAATCACTGTATCTCGACCACCTTTTCCATGAGAATAGTGAAACCTAATCCAAGTCTGTAACCACGACTGCATCTCTGGCCTGAAGGGAAATTAAGTGCATTGCAATTGATATAAAAAGAGAAGATTAGTAAAGGTTTGGGCCATACTGTTTAGAGGGGTTTTCCCCTAAATCCCTGCATTTCAGTTTGAGACCCCACGTTTGCCGCCTCATTACTTTTCGCTCTATTTCAACTACTCCTCCCTGCCCTCTTTCTGTCTTTGCTAATGCACTGTGGTCGCAACGGATCGCGGAGATTAGAGGCAATGATGAAATATTTCCTTATTGTCAGATAATCTAGGGAAAATAAATGGCAGCCTGCTCCTTATTAGGGCCTAGGCTTGTATTAGTTCCCAGACTGCTCTGTGTCCTGACCTGCGCCTTTCCCCTGATTAGGTCATATGATAAACATTAGCGCCACTGCTTCTTTCCCACCAACTCAGCACCTAAAGACTGTGGCCTGAGGGCGGCAACGTGACACGCTCTTTTCTTGCAAAGCCCCGGTCGGCATGTGTCCTTTCATGGCACCTCGTTAGGTCTCTACCGATGAGATGAAAGAGCCGCTTTAAGAGCACAGAGGTGGGAAAGAATCACAGGTACGGCCACGACACGGATAGTTTTACACTAGCACTTCGTGTCATCCTGGCTTTTGAAAAACGAGTGCCCATGACTCGCTGTTGTGGTGAAAAGAGGTAACTTACGAGAAAAGTTTCAGAACTTCATGTCGATTGACTGTGTTCATTTTTCCCCCAAATGTTTTTGTATGTCCAAGTGCTTGCATATTGGGAAAAGCCAAGACTGTAATGCTCACATTAGTACCATATGTTCAGCCTCATTAAAATGTGGTCTAAAATAATAACTACTGGCCTGCGTTCACATGTCAGCACTATATCATTTCATACTGCACCAGGAAACTCTGAAAACCTTGAGAAACTAGATCGGGGGTTCCAGTCTTACCTTGGCCTGCATCTTCTCCAGAACTCCATGCAGGTGAGTCACTTGTCGATTGAGGTGGATTAGTGTGACCTCGTCTTTAAACACCTGGCAGTTTAGCCTCATCTTCTCCAGAAGCCGGACCTCTGATGGTCTGAGGAGTAAACAAACTCCCTTGAGCACTCTTAAAGGAATATACCTTAAAGGAAATTATCTTAAAATGTCAATTCTGAGCATTCTCATGCCCATAATGACTTTTCTTCATACAAAGCTACCGCATGGCTTCAGAGGACTTGGAATATAGAGCACAAGTTATATGGACCAGTTTTATGATATGTTTATTGTTTCAAACTTGTTTGGACCTTGAGAGTCCCTCTTTACATACAAAAGACATTTCCATATTAACCTCTTATATTCAAAATACATAAAGTTGTATGGGTTTGGAACAACATTGAAGTAAATTATGACTAAATTTTTATTTTTAGAGAACTATTCATGTAAGTTTTGTCTTGGATTAGGAAGCTCATCTGTACAGACTTCCAATGTTCTGTCACTTTATATCAAAGATTAGGCTTTTTTTATTATTCTGCGGCTTGATCTTAAATAAATATAAGCTGTCTAAACCTCTCAGGCTCTCAGACCCAAATATCTTAGATTAATGTCATCCAAAAACCCTGAAACTTGAAAGATTTGTTTGCATTTTGCTGGGGAAATGGCCAAGCACTTGAAGGACATAACGTAACAAAAAACAATAAGCCTTCAACTTAAGTGGCTTATCAGGTAATTAATGAGGACTTGGACATATTGATTCATGATGGTATTTTCTCACACCCTTATCCATTCCTGCTTTCAATCTGTTCAGCTCGAAAAGATGTCAGAATAAATCAAAGGCCGTAATACTGAGAAAAAGCAGGAAACTACTGGGTGAGACCCACTCCGGCTTTTTCCTCAAACACCTTCTCTTTATTTGCACACCTCATAAATTAAACAGGTACAGATTCCCGTTTTGCAAAGGTAACTGTTTTCATATGATAAGGCTGGTCCCTAAAAAAAATATGCTTTTGTGTCCCATTAAAAAAACTACATCATGAAACATTCAACGTTGAGTAAATTATGACAAAAATACTATTCCTTGTAAGAACCATGAAGATGTTAAAACAAAATGACATCAAACATTGGCAAGATGGCTTCAATCATATGGTGGACAAGGAAGCAGCTTTCTCAGCACTTCAGGGAAATAGGGAAAATCTGTGGACTACCCATTATTCTCATCCAAATGACCTTCAGTACTGACGCCACAGAAAAATAAACTGTAAACAGAGCATCAAAAAAAATCACAGGATGTACTGTACACTCTCTACAAGTAAATTACACCAAGGGCATCCAAACCCAGCTCGGATCAGATCAATTCTTCCAGCCGCTCCTTCTGGAAGGCGGAACACATCATTATCCATAAAGAGCAATGCATTAATGAACAGTTCCTATCCCTCTTCCTGTTCCCTGTGATAATCTTATATAATTACCCAACGGCTCAGTATTAACGTCCAGAACACTAAATTCTGATTTATTCTATTATAGGGTAAGAGCATATACTTACTTATTCTGCGCTGGTGCAGTGTTAAGATTGTCCCTGAGCATTTGAAGGCTCTGTCTTTTCCTCTGCAGATTGTCCTGGGCCTCACTGAGAAGCCTCTTTACTTCAAAGCTGTCTGTTTCCACTGCATTCATCTTCCCCTCTGTCTTCTTCAGCTCTGAACAGAAGGCTACCAGACCATGGTAAAGCTCCTGAACCTGGTTATCATACAGACACAGATCAGCTAAAAGCAATAGTGGAAAACAGAGTTAGTTGTGACATTTTTTTCCTTAGAGTAGGTTTATTTTTGCAGGTCTATTTCTAAATTTCAGTTACAAAAAAGCTATTGAACATTTCCACTGCCCAGAAAAAAAGATGCAGTTCATTGAACACACACAGACCCTGTGATAACATGCTCTAAAAGTAGACACAATTCTATTTATTTTGTTTTACATTTTGCAAAATGCACAATATTTCTTCCTATTTAATAGGGTTTTACATTGGAAACTAACAAAAAATCCATTATAAGAGAAAATAAGGATTTGCATAATTGGAGATTTAATAATAATAATAAAAAAATATATATAGTTCCCTCTGTGACAACCAGCCCCAGTGATTATTCACAAAGCTGAAACAAAATACAGGATGTATTTACCTGCATGATGACATTTTGGAGGGAGGCCACCTGCTGATTTAGCTCTTGAATCTTCCCAGTGTTGTTTAGCAGATTTTTGCTCTGAATATTGTCAGTGGTACAAATAATGTTGTTATCAGGTAAACAAGGACTTGCTTTTTCTGTTTCCTGCAAGTTTTGAGAGGAAAAAGTGTCAGCTTAAATTAAATTAATCTCCTAAAATAGCTTTTTTTTTTTACTACATTGAAATACTCAGCTAAAACACTCAATTCTGTCTACCTTCCTATATAAGTGAAGCTCCATTAGTCTCGTGTCTGAGCCAGGCAAATCTCCAACCTGCTGCTCAGGGGAGAACTCATCTGAAAAACGTGGAAAAATAGAGACGGTATGTAAAAGTAAATTCACTGTGTAAATTCCAGAGCACTTACAAGCCACAAGCCATATATGATTCTCTCCAAATGCAAGACTAAATGGCTGATCTTTTCCAAAGAGGACAAATGAAAAAGCCCTAAAAATAATGCAATAAATTGAGCGTAAGTCAGATTGATTTGATTGATTTTTAATTCATACTCTCCTAGGTTTATATGTGTGTATGTGTGTGTTTGCATTATCCCAAAGGACACACTAACAGCCATGCTATAGGCAAATATCCATCATTGTTTTATAATCTGATTTACTCGACGTAATATACAAGCATTCTATTTTATGTGATTCTTATACAAAGTCATATGCACATAGATATTTTACTCCTTTTTGTTCTTTTATATACCAAACCTTCACTGCTTTTTAGGTTGAAGTGATCTTTGTCTTCATTAATTCCAAGCATCCTCAGACAGGACTCCACCACTTTTCCCACACTTGTCTCTTTGGGTGTCCTTAAATGAACTGTCCGATCTGATGCTAAATCAAAATATCAGACAGATATAGGCATTTGTAAAACTTTAAAAAAGCTTTAAAAGGAAATGTTACATGGAACAAAATCGCATGGACAGAACTTTACCATTAACTGTGATTTCAATGAGATGTGAGTTCTTCTGAAATTTAGCATGTTGCTCTTTCTGTCTGTGAGAGAGAGAGAGAGAGAGAGCAGGTCAATACTGTTGTACTAATGATTTGTGATTACACAATTCTTTACATTCCGCATGAAATGAGATTTACCTGAATTTGAAAGAGCTTCTGTTCATGTTGATGCTGCTAACTTGAGGAGAAGATTTTGACTTGGTCATGGACACCAAAGCCGCTGTGAATTTCTCAACATTGTGTGGACCAAACCTTTCTTTTGGGGGAAAGAAAACAAGTTTGGGACCAGAAGTTTGCAGACAAAGTACTTAGATGTGGACTCAAACAGTTCATGGTTGTATTATGGTACCAAGGAGGGAGTCGAGTTTTTGGGTGGTGGAGTTTGGCGGGTGTAACTCATGGTAAATGGCAGACAGCAGCCTCTCTTTCTCCTCCAGATCGGACACTTGAAGGATTTCAAGGGTGTCGAGATCAATAGAAGCAATGTGAGATCCACTGAATTCTGCCTCTGTAAGGTTTGATCCAAGCACATCCAAGCCACAACATTATTATTAAGATCTCTTCAAACTGTAGCTTATGATAAATAAAACTAATGGATCTCTAAAATAGCTCTTTATTGGTTTGAATGTGTTACAAAAAGGCCTTGCAAATCATTAGCTAGGCCTGGTAAAAGTCTCTATGGTGTTGTATTAGCTAGTAAATGCTGTTTTTTCTCTCTCTTTAAGTTGATGCATGGAAATACATTTCAAACTGCTGCAATAACTTATAAAAGTGCAAATGAGTAAGTAATCCATAATCAGAACAGTTATTGGTTTGTGGTTATGCATTTGTCTCTTTGAATGTTTGGAGAATTGAAACATTTAAAAAGGGTGGGGTTATGGCAAAAAGGAGTGTGCAAACTGTACTTTACCTCTAATGAAGGGCAGGCATTTTTGTAGACCAATATTACTAAACCACTGGCAAACCTTCTCTGTGTTCAGCTCTGCTAAAGTTTTGGCTCTCTGCCCACTAGAATCCAACTGAATACAGACAAATATATACAAATGAAGTTCTCAACATTCATCCATGTATACATAAAAATTTTAATACATTTTCAAGAACATACTACTGCACAAGAATAAAGGCAATGAAAGACATGTCCACACACACACACACACACACACACACACAATTTTTTTTTTTTTTTTAACATTCCAACTTAAAAGCTTTTTAACTGTGGAGAATTTTCCACGTTCCAATGAAAAATTCAGCAGGAGTATAATTTTGTATACCTTATAGCCGTAGATGCTGACTCAAAATGTGGGGTATTTTCAACTTTCAAATGTGAAACTGCATGTACTTTCACAAAATGACTATAGTTTTCCATTGCCTATGCTATTTTACTGACTTTGACATTTCAGAAGGTTAGTGGGGTCATAAAAATAAGTGTACGTTCAAAATTATGTAGGGATAAAAGCCTGCTATGTTTATTGACTTGACTCAAATCCAAAAATTATGAAACATGCTCTGAGGCATCTTACATAATGTGAATGAACAAAACTGCATTATCATCAAAACTACTGGAGAAACTGAAGAAGGAAAAAAAAGAGAATATGTTTCACACTTTAAACAAATAGCCTTACCTTCAAAACACTTTTTCCAGTATGGTCCTTGGACTGAGGAATGTATGATGCTGGGAAGAAGAAATATAACAGGTCTAGCTGGTGGACCATCTTAGGAATCCTATTCACCAGCAAAGCTTGGTGTTGATTAAGTTATTTAACCAAGAAAGCCTTTCTGGTTACATTAGTTAAAATGTCTAGTGGTAAGCCTCTACACGGCTTCACAGTCACAATATAAGGTAACATCAATCGTCTTTACCAACAGTGATTCTCCTTTGACGTGGGGATTCCTCATCTTCAGGGATTTCATCTCTTTCTTGACATGTGGAGTGAAAGGTATGACTTCTTGGCACTGTATCACCCAAACTGCAAGACCTAGTGGTTGGTTTCTGTTACAGGATGACAAACAAAATCATTCATACATGTAAAATCCATTTAAATTATATATTCTGTGTGAAATCTACATTATGATAATGGGTTATATTAAATTTGTAATGCTAAGTGATTGTACCTTTTGGTGTGTTAACATGCTTATCTTACTGCTCAGTGGTAGTAGCCTCAACTCTTCCTTTAGCAACTCATGACTGCTGGCATCCTTGTTGCTCAGGTCATCTAAATGAGTAAAACAACACATCACCAAGATGCCAGCACATTTAGCAGTCCTTGAAGCTGATGGGAAAGAACTTTTGGATCTGGAGAAGCCCTAACTCTGTCTGGGTCATTGAGTCCATCTCTGGGAAACAAAACAAGTAGAACTTCAAGCTAACATGGGAAAAATTGGTCCCAAACTCTAGTCTGGACAATCCAGAGCTCCATATTTGGTGTATTGTGCTCTGTGGTACACACTTGAAAGCTGGGTTGGAATTTGTGTCAAATTAATAACGTCAGCCGGAAACAGCTACTTAATCTCTCATATGCTAGTGCTAATACTTGAGGTAATGATGTTGAGGATGGAATGAAAGCATTTTCTTTTCACTATGCTTGTTTTTACATGGGCTCTGTGGCATCAGTCATCACTGATTTATCTTGAGCCTTGTCTGTACACTCTGTAAATACATGCCAACACACAGCAAACCACACTGCGATACTGTGGGATGTTGCAAAACTAGGCTGACAGTGAAAAGGACAAGTCAGGGACAGTCCGGCCAGTGGCATACTTTAGTGACCAGTGACATGCTATGTTTTCCCACAGACAGCAGACATTCTAACATTCCCATAACCACACCACTTTCTGAACCCCCTCCCTCTCCTTCATAAAAAAAGCAGGAAAAACAAACAAGTGCTGGGAATTGACACACTGAAATGACGGCCTTAAGTCCTGTCAAAAGTCCCTGTTGGTTCTGCATAACAGGGAACAGTTTGTGTTTGTCATCAGTGCACCTGAGGAATATTACTGGCTTATTTTAATTCAGTAGTTAAATATGTTTTTTTGGGGGGGGGGGTCTATAGATTCATCAGTTGTGCAATAGCCTACATATTCTACACAACCAAAACAAATCTTAATACGTCACAAATAAACTGATCTTGCATAACTATAACACCTCCCTCTATATCTGGATTTCCTTACTGGGAGACCTCAGACATTCGAGATAACTGATCTGGCACCATCATGCTGAGCACTGGAACCCCATGGGGCTCATGTTGACCCTAATGACTCACGACTGTACTGCCAAACACAGTACAAACCGCATCATCAAGTTCGAGGATGACAACGCTGAGTCATCACACAGAATGGAGCATCTAGTAGACTGCTGTGCAAACAACAATTTGTCTTGAAATGTTAACAAAACAAACTGACACTGCAATGACCACCTCCCATAGCACATCAATGGGTCTTCTGTAGAGACAGTTAGGATGGAGACGTTTCTGGGTCTGCACATCACTTGTACCACCTCACCAGCCAAAAGAGCAGAGCTGCATCTCTTTGTGCGGTGACTGAGGAGGGCAAACATCCCCCCCACCCATTCTCACCACATTCTACAGAGAAACAATTGTAAGCATCCTAACAACATGGTTTGGAAATTGCAATGATTCAGACCGCAAGGCCCTGCAATGCCTTGTAAAAACAGCTGAGAGAATTATTGGAAGCTCACTCCCTCCCATATCAGCCATTTGCCACAAACAGTGTGTGAACAGGACCTAAAGCATCACATACAGTAAGACCCCATCCGTTCCTCCAATGAACTCTCTGACCCATAAATAAGGCATACAAAAAAGCCAACACAGAGATTTGACAGATTTTGCAACAGTTTTTTCCCTCCTTAAAACTATTCAATGCTTACATAACATTACTTACAAATTAGCACATCTACAATGACACATTTAGTAAAATTTGTTGTGCAGAGATAAAAAAATATGTGATCAGTTCATGGCATTTTTTACTAATCCCAGTCATCTGCACTTTTCTGCTATTGGTACAGTACCAGTGCATTATTTGCATAGCATTTTCAAGTTCCCATTTGCATATGTTGTTGTTGCGCTATTAAAGATTACCTACATTATGCCCAGTCAACATTTAGGACAACTCAGCATTTTAATTACATATTAACTGATGGCTTTCCAAAAGCAGAAATGGTGTGACAGTTGTTGAGCCAGGCGAATAGGGCTGACTGTGGGAATAAGAAGGAATTCTTTGGCTAAAGTTAATTCAGTTGTGGACAGTGGTGGGAAATTAGTTTTCTTAACATAAAATTACCATGTAAACTTAATTTTTAACATCTCTTTTGGTAGAAACTGAATTAGGCAAACCCAATAAAATTAGACATATCAACCTCAAATGAATCTTTTACAGTTAAATACTAGCAAGCAACAGTATGCTAAATATTCTTTGTACTTTGTCATGCATGGTGATGAAACAAAGCTCAATGAGTGGAAAATCAGTCAGCACTTACGAGGATTCTAAACAACCAGAATAAATTTTCTGACTGCAATGAAAAAAAAAGACAATGATTGTTGACTCGTGTCTATGGAGACACTGTTGTCTCTATAAGTTGCATTGCAAACTTGTTAAAATGTATTTCATTTTATACTTTTAAAATAATTACAATGAATAGGACATGACAAGCAAGAGGAAGGGAAAGTGACTTCCTTCTAGTGCAGTTAAATTGTGAGATTAATTTGACCTTTAAACTGCCATTCAGAATTGGACCAACTTCCTAGACTAATTGTGTAAAACTGTCCAAACAAGATTTTTTTTTCCTGCAAAGGTTGCACTTAAAGTTAAGCTCTTCCAACTACATCTATTCATATCATAATTATGAAAAAAAAAGAAAGAAAAAAAAACGAAACAGTGTCCCAGCTTTTTTTGTTCCCAGACAGAGCCAACATGATCCAGAAAAGGACAGCAGGCTTTAAAGAAACTGGGCCACTTCACACGGTCTGTTAGGTGCAGTCGGCCCTCTGACAGCCTCTGTTCGTTCTAGACAGTGAACAGGAAGAGGATATGTGCAGAGACTGTCCCGAGACTGCAGGGAAAACTCAGTAAAGCCAAGGACTTAACACAGGTCAAGATCTGAGGGTACCAACAATGAGATCTCGCTGCAGGAGAATAACACGCATATGTGCTGCAGTTCAACATTCTCCTGCCTGCAAACAGCCAGTAAATTGCAAAATGGATGAATGAAAAACCACAAGGCCGAGGGAGGTAGAAGTACAGATATTTAGAGGATCAGAGCGAGAGAGGCCTTTGGGATCGTGGGAAGTGTCTAGGTCTTTCCGCCCTGCCAGCTGTTTCCACAGGGCCCCACTGTACTCTGGACCAGTGCGAAACACAGCACCAGAGAATACAATTTCCTCTGAACCAAACTCACTGAACTTTCAGCAAAAGTGAATTATGAAGAAACACATTGAAATGTTAATTGATTTAGGGTTGCACCGTAAAATGCACCTGTGTTGTCAGCATATGGTGTACCAATGGTCTAGTAAAACAACAACAGAAAAAGAATAATGAACATTGAGAAAGACTCATTCATGGAAGATCTGTGGCAACTTCTTCAAAATGTCTGCAACAACTGTGTCAAGGCTTCTAACTGAAATTCAAAGCTTGGGAACGGGTCCTGTGGCTTCAAGCTGGGGAATCTTGAGATAAATATCTACAAAAGCTGCCCTTCGAACACAGAACTGCACCTCAGTGGGTGTCATTTCTCTAGACCAAACAATAAACACCTTAGTTTTTTAGTAAGGAAAAACAGCTCACTTCACTAAAGGGTCTAAATATCTTTGCTTTGAGGAGTTACTTTGTGCATGACAAGACCTGCACAGTGGCATGTCCACCCACACCCTCTGCCCTTTCTATTGAAAACCACACCTGGATGAGGACATGAGTAAAATCTTCAAAAAAAAATGAATCACGAGAGTCACGAGAAACAGGTTTTCAGCCGTTCATAAGAAATATGCAAATGATGAACGATTCAGACTGTCTTTATTTTGAAACCTTAAAATACTTGTAAATGTATGTGCACCATAACTTTTGTTATTATCTTAAATTCTCAACATTTTTAATTCCCTCTCTCCCTAATGACACAGCACACACCACAAATACAGGGTACTTTAGTGTTTCATGAGTTTTTCATAGACATTGTAACATGTCATGTCTATTGTTTACTGTCTGTCACTGTTTAGTTCTGGTTTTATTCTCCCTCTTCCTGTCTTTCCTTATTTGGTCTCATAAAACAAAGCAGACTTACCCAGATTATGTTCAGTGAACTGCAGCAAACTGATTCCAGTATTAAGGCTTCCTGACAACGCAAACACAAAAGTGGCTTTTTCAGAATTTATCATGATTAAAGCAAAACTACTGTACTCATCAGTCATGCTAAAATGTGCCAGTGGCCTCATCACCTCGCTTAAGCCTCTTACTTTTCCGTGGGTGTTCAGGAAGAGGGGGTACATAAAAGGTGCTACGCAGGAAGTGGATTGTAGACTTGTCTATACTCTTCTTCTTAGCTGTTACTTCCTCTGGAGGCTCCACCTGTGGATGTTCTTCATCTTTGGTCTTACCATTACTTTCAGACTCCATGTCCTGGTCTACATCTTCCTCGCTGTCTTGCTCTGCCATAGCAGCACTACCAATACTGTCCACTCCTTCGCTGCCTGATGTTTGCTGCAGACTCTCTTCTTCTGAGTTTATGTCAAAGAACAGGTCATCATCTATTACGTCGGAGGGTGTTGGAGGTATGAGGTTAATGACCGGTGGAGTGAGAAGACCACCATCTCCAACATTAGTGCTGCCAGAACCATACAGAAGAGAGTCAACAGTAGAGTCGTCCTCACTGTTCCTGATCGCTCTAGACTGAAGCGGTAAAGAAGAAAGTGGTGCAAGTTTTTTCTTCAGAGCTGCTCTTTGGCACATGGACACAGAACTAGCAGAACGGCCAATGGTGATCTGTTGAGCTGAACCGTAGTGCTCAACATCAGAAAGGCTAAATCCCGAGTTATCTATTCCTAAATCTTCAACAACGATATGAATCTCCTCTTCATCCACAACAGCCTTGGGATTCTGCGTCTTTTCCTCCAAGCGGTCATTCTCACCGGTCTGGAAGCAGGAGCAACACAGGAACCTTTGCATAACACTGATGGTGTTTTCTCGCCTGGAATGTTGGTTATCCGCACGCTTTGCAATGTCCATCTCTACTTCCTCCTCATTCCCTGATGTTCACCAAAAGCCCTTCTAAGACAAACTAAAAGTCTAAGGATCACAGAGATATAAACATAGCTTCTTCACGTCTATCACCTAAACCTTCATTCGAAAAGAAAACAGTCCCTCTCAAAATTAATATGCAAGCCTCACCGAAACCCTTATAGCATTAAAAAAAAAAAAATAAAAATCCTCTGTAGCTTGTTGCTTAGCAGTGGACTGAAAGAGAATAGGATGAGGCTTTATGCTTTGGCTCAGATGAATACTTGAGATGAATGCTAGTTTCAATTAAGGGCCTTTCATATGGAAATTACTAAGGACACTGCTCTGCCCTCAAAGAGATGTGTGAATAAATTTAAGAGCATAATTGACCTTACTGATGCGTGTATAGACACATTACAGTTCATTTAACTGTGTTTTATGGTAGCTACTAAAAATTAACACACAGTTTGTCTGGTTATAATGTTCTTCTCCTTCATTTGATAATTTTTGAGTTATAATTGAGAAACTTATCACAAAAAAATCCATATTTAGCAATAACTCAAGGGTCATTGCACCAGGTAATTTTATTTTGTGCACTCTAAAATAAGTGCAAGTAGAAAAAGGAGGCGTGTTTACAGCAAAATAAATGACAATTACTTAATTAGAATGTGGTATTTTATCTGACTAAACTGGACTGCAGGTATAGCCAAATGTTTTTTCACAGAAATATGATTCAAAATTTATGCTTTGATTCAAACTTGTTAAAAAGACATTCATTTATTTATTATAATTAATTTTATTATGTAAATTAATGAAAAGTTACATAAGTAAAACATGAAATAAATATTTTAAAAATAATTTAAAAACAGTCATTTAGATAATTTAGATGTAATATTTCAGAACATTAATGTTTTGCTGTATTTGGACCAAAATAGTGCAGCCTTGGTGGGGAAAAAACAATATTGTATAGTATTGCTGTTAAATGATTGCTTTTGTATAACCTTTATATCTCAGAGCCAATAAAATGCCTGCAAGCACAAATCATAGTCTTTTAATTATCATCAGTGCCTTTGAGCACAGTAGGAGCAGAAAGAACTGTCAGCACTGTATCAAACACTCCATGCAAAAGAAAAGGTCACCATGCTCCAGTACTTTTTTTAAGAGCCAGTTGTTAAGCCTGTTGATCAAAGGCTCCACTGATATTTATATATGTATTAAAGCAAAAACATTTGTGCACAATAAAGGATGACATGGTTGGCTGTGTTGCACCAAGAATCCATTACAGCTAGGCCAAGACAAGGATCTGCATATTGCTTCCTACATTTCCTGCTGATTTTGTGGGATGTTCTGTGGAATTTACAGTGGGTATGGAAAGCATTCAGACCCCTTTAAAGGTGCCATAGAATGCATTGAGAGAATATTTTAAATTGTTCTCTGATATGTACATAGAAGGTATGTAGC
>JAUMHQ010000070.1:15598216-15623831 GCA_032361165.1 Enteromius paludinosus
TCCTATGCACAGTTTATGAATCATTTCTCTGAAGTGTTTAGCGTGGCCACAGGAACACTCACCTCTTCCGACCAGCTCCTGTGTCTTCAGCAAGGGAGCTTACAGACAAGGACTGAACCCAGATATTCGTGCCACAATGGCTTTGTACGATGACAGTGTTGGACTAGAATCTTTCCTGCAAAGAACCACTCGAGTGTCCCAGCGACTAACCGCCAGCCCTCAGTAACCACCTTTAAAACCGCTCCTCACCTTGTCCAAGTGGCTGCTTGTTCTCCAGTACCAGAGCCCATGCAAATCATCAGTTTTTCAGTATTTAAACCTTTTAATAAAACTTTGGATTGGATTGCCACTCACCTGTCTTCTCCTCCATCTGTGTGTGTGTGTGTGTGTGTGTGTGTGTGTGACAAGTTCAATTATTTATGCATAATACGAAAACCCTCTATAATTCAACTATTTTGTCATGCAAGTTTAAGAAATATTTTATTGTCCCTGACCTCACTGATGCTCTTAACATCTTCCAACATCTACTGGAAAAGCCTCACCAGAAGATTGGAGATGTTACAGATGCAGAGAATGCAGAGATTAATGCTGACAATATCAACAAATGATATGTAAATATATAATCTTACAAGATTATGATTATAGAAATAACCCAAAAGTGAAATACTTAAATTAGAACTAAATTAAAAGATATAGGGTCAATATCTTGAACATCTAATCAGCATATTAAAATGATTTCTGAAGTATCATGTGTGTCATGTTCAGCTGGAATAGCCAGTCCGCTGATGGCACTCCAGTTCCAGCAAACTGTTTTATGTCTGTTTTCACCCATTGGACTAATTTATCAATTAACTCATGTCTCCCCCTACCTTGTCTGCTGTTTTTGTTGCTTGTTCACGTCTCCGCCCTTCTTGTTTGTTGTCAAGGTGATTCATTGTTTCCCCGCCTTATGTCACATGTACAAATACCTCGGATATGCTTTTGTTAGTGGCTCGTCAATGTTGGATGTACGTTTGTTTTCCCCGTTGTCAAGCCATCCGTGTTTTCCCCGTGTTCCTGGTGTTTTTCTGTGTCTCTCTGCCTCCCTGGATCTAGACCCAAGCCTGCTATCGGACTCTCGCTCTTGCCTCGCTCCTCTGGACTCTGTTTGTCTCATCGCCTGACCCTCTGCCACAAACTTTGGATTATTCTATTTGCATTTGTCTCTGATGTCCCCGTTTGCCGCTGATTGACTCTGCCTGTACTCCGACTCTGTGTGTGTGTTTAAATAAATGTTTGCGTATGGATCCGAACGCCTTCCCATGTCCCAATCGTAACAATATGGTAGCTTGTTTCTGCTACTCAAGATAAAACTTAAAAGGTAACACTGACTTTATCTCACAATTCTGAGATATATTCTGATTTTATACATTTAAATTCTGACTCTTTTTCTTCATAATTGTGATATAAACTTACAGTTCTGACTTTTCTGTCTCATATACATTTGCAGTTATGGCTTTTATCAATTGTGTAATATAAACTTGCAAATGATAAAGTCTTTTGAGAAAAAAACTTTCAATCATAAGAAAGTATTTTTTTTTTGTCAGAACTAGACTCTCACAATTGCAAGTTTCTATCTTACTATTGTAAAAAAAATAACTTAGAATTGCAATAAAAAAGTCAGAACGGCAAAAAAGAATTTTAATTCTTACATCCTCTGAGTCCGTCTGACGCTTTTGTTAAATTGGAACGTAAACCTTCGGCCCAGTCTGAGGTCCTGAGCACTCTGGAGAAGGTTTTGGTCCAGGATATCCCAGTACTTGGCCGCATTCATCTTTTCATCGAATGCAACCAGTCACCCTGTCCCTGCAGCTGTCACTGTGATCTTCAGAACCTTAAGTGCAGCAGAAATATTTTTGTAACCTTGGCCAGATCTGTGCCTTGCCACAATTCTGTCTCTGAGTTCTTCAGGCAGTTCCTTTGACCTCATGATTCTCATTTGCTCTGACATGCATTGTGAGCTTTAAGGTCTTATATAGACAGGTGTGTGGCTTTCCTAATCAAGTCCAATCAGAATAATCAAACACAGTTGGACTTAAATGAAAGTGTAGAACCATCTCAAGGATGATCAGAAAAAAATTAACAGCACCTGAGTTTGAAGAGTCTGAATACTTAAAAAAGACTCTTGGCTGTATTTGACCAAAAGGGTGCTTCTACTAAATACATACTTTGGACCATATGATATTTCAGTTTTTCTTTTTTAATAAATCTGCAAAAATGTCAACAATCCTTCTCTTTTTCTATCAATATGAGGTGCCGTGTGTACATTAATGAGGGGAAAAAATTTACTTAAATGATTTTAGCAAATGGCAGCAATATAACAAAGAGTGATAAAATGTAAGGGGTTCTGAATACTTTCCATACCCACTGTATTTAGAACTGGAAAGATATTTTAAATACAAGGTTATATAGTAGTCAGCATTTGAAGTGGATCAAGTTCATCTGAGTTGTCCTAGAATGCATTTTGGTTTTAAGTTTTATGACAAGATTTTGATCCATTTCAAATGTTGACTACTGTATATCCCTGTCTGTTCTGTGTGCACAGATTCCTTTTAGGCCTAGTTGTAACCATGCAAAGAAGTTGAAACAACACTTTTATGTACACTGATAAATGGGATTTTGCAGAAACCTGATGAAAACCACACAATATAGAGAAAACTGCTATGCCGAGAATGTACTGGAGTGCTTTTTTATGATTTCTCTTGTAGAAAGATTTATGCTAAAAACTGCATTACTCAAAAATTGTATTACATTTCTGAGAAACAGTTGCACAGTGGCTTTTATGTGTGTCATTTACTTTTCTTGGCAGGTAGAAGTTGCTTTTCCAGGCTCATTAAAAGAACAATTGGCACAATAAATATTTCTAATCAGCAGAACCGGTCAGAGGGAGTAAGATTTGCTATAAATTAATTACTCTGTATTTTACATTATAATGATTTCCAATGCCCAATAACATGATTATACCATGACATAAAAATTTAAAATGAGACAAAACACTATGAAATTCAATTGAAACATAAAATGAAAATAAAAAATAAAGCAACACATTCTGCCACTTTTAGCAGCACAAAGATATTTTCAGCCATCTTGCAATTCGATCTTCATCAAGCTGCTTTCGCTATAATGGCAATTAAGTTGCAAGTAAGGAAACATGGCATTTGTCAGGAGCCCACAGTCAACAGAGGCAGAGTGTGTTCCTTCAAGGCTGTGGTAGCTCTTAAACTTTGAATGGCTTTGAGCATCTTTTAAAGACTCTGAGTTAAAGCTCGAATACTTTTTTTTCCCTTTCATTCCTCTTCCAGCTTCCAAAATCCAGTACCCAGACTGTTAAAGAACAGCAACCCTACTGGGGTCTCATTTCAGGAAACCTGCTGGAAACACCTCTGACAGAGTCAGTCAAACTCATTAAGATGACCAAATTGTACTGTGTTTACTTGACATTTTGTATTTTAAGCTGTATCTGTCCAAGATAAGAGGTCGGAGGATTCCCCACGGTTGCCACAGAGTGTCACTAGCGTGCAGATGTTCTGCTATCAGAGCTGAGGGAAGGAGAGGGAGAGGCAAGTTTTGCAACTTGCCATTCCATTTTTTGGGTCGTGTTACTGAAGAACCACACAAATGCTTTTCATTTACCGCTCAGCAAAACCGATATGGCATGATACCTTAATCAAATATTTGTAGCAAAACCAATTTTCCTCTTAATTTCTTTTACACAATATTCAAACGCCATTTAAGAACAGCTGCAAACTGAACGCTTTCTTGTGCTGTCAAAAGATTTTCATGCAAAGGCTTTTGCCAGGAGTTCATATTCCAGATGAGATTATTTCGCAAAAACATTTTCACACTTATTTCTCTCGTAATGAGCTAATGTAACACATTCCGTACTCAAACGTTGAAATAATGTTAATCATTTTATGGGGTTGGCTATATATCTTATATAATGAGATTCTTCTAGGCACTGGTCCTAAATACATGCAATAAATACATTCTTCATGGCAAATGAGGAGAGGGGTACAATCCCCCTTCTACTATTTCCCAACTTTTCTCTTTCGAAGCATGTTTTCTTTTGGTTTTGACTGCACTCGCTGCTACAGTGCATGAGAGAGAGAAAAAAAGAGAGGTAGATCCGGGAGAGGGCCCAGACTCCCAGCCAAGAACAACAGTGAGTTTCAGCACTGTCAGAAAGGGCTCCTCGCTAAAGAAAGCTGCAGCACGGTTTTTAACACTCTCCAACATATTGAACATTTCCTGTGTTGCTTGTGTTTCCCTGGGCCGCTCTCCTGTTCACTGTCACGGAGCAAGCTGGTTTGTATGGACACACCTCCTTTTGGGGTTCGAAAATTTAATTGGTTGAATATTATTCAATATTTACAGTCAGGTTCTTTCACCACCCTCCCAGGCCTCCACAACTATAGGTAATGGATTCCTTAGATGCCTTTTTTCTAGACATTTGCCTGAATAACACCATATGTATGGAAACAAATGATCAACAGTTTACAGGTTTCATGAAAGGATGATTATACATAATATCTGTTTAAGATAGCGAATAGTGTGAATAAAAACAAAAAAAAAACATCATATATTCGTATAAAATGTCAGTTTTGCTTGCTCTATAATTAAAAGCAAATTAATTGTTATATAATAGAGAAAAAATATTTTAGTGACTATTTTAGTCTATTTCCTAGCTAACAGGGAACGTTCCCGTTACTTTGGCTAACGTTCTCTTAAGGTTCTCTCAAAGTTATTAAATATTTTTTGCATCATGTTAGTAGAACATTTACTTAACGTTATCTGCAATTGATAAACATTCTAAAAATGTTAGGATAAAAACATTTTCATTGTGTTGTTACTAATGAGTTGTTAAAAAAACATTTAAAAGACATTAGGATAAAAACGTTACCACTGAGTTGTTAATGGAACATTCTAAAAATGTTAGGATAAAAACATTATCAATGTGTTGTTTGTGGAACGTTTTAACCATCTTAGAACATTACTATAAGAGACTAAAGCGTTCTAAAAACGCTTGGAATAGCGTTCTTATAACCAAACTAGAATGTTAATACAATGTCTAAAAAACTGGAGATTATGAACGTTTTAAAAATGTTCCCAACAATTATGGTTTTATAACTTAATGGGAATGTTATGGGAACGTTTTTATAGCGTATACTCATATACTATAGCAAATCTCATCTGTATAACTGCATATATATATATATATATATAAGTTAGATTCAATAGCATTTGCGAATAGGATGGAATAAATGCGATCATGCAAATCACAACAGCTCGATATCTTGTTTTGCTGCAAAATGTAAACTATATTATCGTCTTTTACTAAATGCATGCAAGATTTTAGGATGTTCTAAATATTAACATTAACGTTTTCCATAAGGCTGCTTTGAAACTGCATTGTGGAAAACAAATAAATAAAATGGGCTTATTTTCAGTTGTGCAAGCCTATTTTGGTGAGGTAAGTACCGTATGGGTTTGTTTTGACAGACCAGCAATACCGATGTTGTGAGATCTGGCAACACTGCATGACGGTTAAAGATTTGGATTTCTAGCATGCTTTCCCACTGACGCATAATCCAGAAATGAGAGAATTACTGTGATGCCAGTACACTTTGGCCTTGAGGAAGCAACTAACCAATACTGTTCACCATAGGAATAATTAGCAAGACTAGTGTGAGACTGTCCTTCAAATGTTCGTTCACAAGTTCACAAAGGCTTAAGCACAAGACTCAACTCGTGCTCTCAAGTTCCCCTCCTGGACGCAATTATAGAAATAAAAAGTCTGTGCGGTGGAGGGATGGTGGACAGATTTTTGCAGGAGTGAGGTAAGCAGCTGTTTATCTGCCATGTTGTGATTCGGGGGATTAAATGAACATGTGACTCTTTTTTTTCCTGCAATTCTGTTCCTGTAAATGACTCTCTGTAAAAAAAAAATCTTCCAAACACAATATTTTGAAAAGTGTTCAATGCAAATGTCATTGAACATGACAGGAGTAAATACAAAGTGCATGCAACATCCACATAAAAGCTGCAAAATAAAAGGCATATAAAGAAAAACTTTCAATGACAAGGCCAAAGCATGTTTTGTATGACTTGACGGGTTGTGTTTTCTTCAGAAGTCTGCTTTCTCCTTGCCTGTGAACCAGAAACTACTAAGACGCACCTAAACAACATCCTCATGTTATGCAGTGCTCCTGACTCCAAATTTGTAGCAAGTACGGCCAAATATTTGGAGTTTCCCCTGGTGGCTGAACCTTAATGACTATCGCATTGAAGACCCTGTCCAAATAATTGAGAGAAAGGAGGCAGAGAAGAAGGAGGGAGAGGGAGACGTTGACCTTGGAAACCTCTTTCACCTCTCCCCCTTTAAAGCCCTGTGGCTTCAATCCCATAATCAATTATCCACTGAAGGCTGGAGACCACCAAAGTTTAGCTGCAGTGAGGATATAGGGCTGCTGGACTGTGTGTGTGAATAAGTGGGGGTGGTACTTTTTTTTTTAACCAAATACTTCTGTGTGAATGAGCAATGAGATATTTCTTCAACATGAATTTAAAAAGGGCAACTAAGCTGTTCAGATGTGTGTGTGGAACAACTGCTGTGCTCTTTACTAGAGCTGTAGGGCTCTGAAAATAATTCATGAGAGGCTGTGCATTACTGTAAAAGGGTTATGAAGCTTCATTAAAATTGATTCATTAATATTCATAATATAATTATCTAACCCAAAATTGTAACAGAAGAGAATGTACCAGTAAAAGTAAAATATTTTACAATAAAAAAAAAAATCAAACAATGGAATCATTATTGCTATATTAATTAATGTTCCACAGATATGTCGATATATCAAATATTAGCATCAAGTGATTATTTATTCTGTTTGGGTGATATGTTTGAGACGCCAGACTTTTATTTTGACGATGTCACTGTGTGAAATATATCTGTCGACCACTAATTAGTATATTATTTGTTGTTGTTGTTGTTATTCATATTTTAACTGTACATTAACAATATTAAATACACATTTAACATAAATGTAAAATAATTTATATAAATTATTACAGATATTTCTTTCATTAAATTTTCAACAAATGTATAGAAACAATGTACTAAGCAGAAAATGAGAGTTTAATGTCTGTATACACTAGTATCTTGCCTTTATTTGGCTTTGTGTTAAAGGCAAGGAATAGTTTATTTGCCTATTTTTATAAGAAACCGTGCTTTTCCCACACCCAATGTGGTTAAAAGAAAAGCCAGTTCATTTGTCTTTAAAATGAGCTGATTGGCTCTCAGTGTGTAAAGATGATGACATGAGTTAATCTCTCTCTTTCTCCCTCCCTTTTTTTGGTTGGTCCCCTGTTTATCTTTTTATAGAAGGGGCCACTCGTCTCGTGCATGTCAGCATTGTGCATTTCTTTTATCCTCCCCTCGCTTTTATGCAGAGAGAAAACGAGCGAAAGAATGAAAATGTGTGTGTGTGTGTGTGTTTGTGGAGAGATGAAGACCTGATTTACAGGATGTGGGTTGCTCAGGGTTCCTGACGTGTCCCAAACCCTTTCTTTAGCCCAACTTTTCCCCACACACACATTTAAAGGCATTATGAGCTGCAGTGGAAACGTTTTGCGCTGAAGTAAAAGACAAACTGAGGCTTTCTACAAACTTTCCCATGGGAATGGTGTTTATGACCACCGGTTCCTGCTTTAAGACGCAGGTCCACTGTTATCAAGGATTCACTGGCAAAGATAAAAAGGCTTAGCTTGACTTTTCCTTTTTTCTCAAATCAGATGTAAAATATTTCAGTCAGTATAATTTACAGAGGACAGGAAGCAGAGAGAGGAAAACAAGGGAGAGGGCCCAGATGAGCAGAGAAGGGTCTCTATGGTTTCTGTGGTAACCAGGGGGAGCTGCGCTCTGGTCAAAAGTCCTATTGTGGCAAACACATTATCAGTTCAAAGAGGGAGGAGAGAATGTAAATGAAGCCCAGTGAATTTCTTGTCAAAACAAGGCAATTTGTCTATCTTCACTGTCAATCTCATTAACTTTCTAATGAAACGTTTTATACCATAATACAACAACAATCAAAAGAACTGTATACAGAGAAAATAAAAAAGGTCACGATTGTGAGCTCTAGTCACACTGAAAAAACAATGAGAAATCGAGAAATGAAGTCATAGCTATGAGATATACAGGACAGTGGACACAACGGTGAGAAACAAAGTCAGTGTTATGAAACATGGTCTCAAATACCAGCTGACATGTAAAATCAAATAGTTCATAAATCATAATTTAGTATTTATTTTCATATTGTGCAATGTAGTCACAATTATAATATCATCACAATTATGAAATATGTCACATATTGTGAGACATAAAGTCACAATTACCAGATATAACATCACAATTTTAAGATCTAAAGTCAAAATGGTGAGGAAAAAACATCTTAACACTACATATTTTTATGGAGTATCTTAACTTATACTTGTGCAGTGCTCTGTGTAGAAAAAATTTACATCCCTTTAAAGTCCTATGTGCTTGAGTTGCCATAGAAATCAGCCCAAATGAACCGCAACACTTTGAGAATGGACAGATTAGAAGGAGAGAGGAAACAATAGGACATCAAATATTACACCGGCTGCCCGGCAGACTGTCCTTTTCAATACAGCCTGACCTAGTTTCCCAAACATGAAGACTGTTTTCCGTCAAGCTCTATTGTACAGCAGCCCAATAAAAGAGCTACTAGAGTGCAATTTGGATGGGCTGCTTTTTCAGTTCACGCTTCTTTAGAAGCATGTTGCTTGAAAAGAATTATAAAGGTTCAATTAAGTGTGGCAATTGATTGGATGGCCCATATTGATCACTAGAAGGGAACGTGATGGAGGAAGACACCTCGTCTTCAAAGAAAGACAAGCAGAAAGAGCAGATGGCTACAGTGCTATTCTTTAAATTCCCTCCTTTTTGAACAAATGCCCATGGTGTCATGAGTTTTTCCTGATGATATTACTGACACGAGGTGGATCTAATCCACAAGTCCACTCACTTGTCCACTCACAAAGGCTGAAAAGAGCTCATGAATAAAAATGAGGAGGCTTTCTGACAGGCCTTAAAAAGCCTAAACCTGACTGCTCCTTCTAAATCAAAGAAAATCTGTTTCAGTTTGATCTTCAACCCTGAAACACCTAAAGTTCATAACCTCAAAAACAGTACTGACCTATTTGCACACTGCTATCTAAAGGGACAGTTCAACCAAAAATAAAAAATTCTTGGTCATTCCAAACATGTGTGACGCACTTTCTTTTGGGGAACACACAAAAAAAAAGATTTTAATAATGCTTTTTTCATGGTTTTTTTTCAATATGATGAAAGTCAATGTGGTCCAAAACAACATTTGATCCCACCTTCACTGTATAGACTAAAAACTTCTACCTGCTTGAAATTACACAAGAATCTTTGGTTGAACTGCCATTTAAAAAAAACTAAAAGTCGAATTCATGAAGGACAGTTGTTACTGGATTTTTTCATCATTCAACTCATTCTCACATGATAGCATTAAGACAATGTCACATTCCATGCATACATCCGCTATGATGGCTAAATGAGGTTTAATTGTTGTGTCTGCTCTGTGGGCTGAACCTCTAATACTGATGATTTTTGTTTTGGGCAAACTTGTGCATTTCATCAAAGGCACACATGGCTCATGGCTTACCTCATACACAAATCTTCTCCTTGAGACGTGTTTCCCTCTTAAAATCATTCTCCAAAGTCATAACTAATCTTGTGGCATGCTGTGCAGTTGAGGAATGTGTTTACTCACACCAAGTAGGTTTGCCATGGGCTCCATGAGACAGAACCCAAGGCACCAAAAGAGAGAGATGCTGAGGCCAATAAAAAGCTAAACGTGGGAATATTCTTCCATATCGAATCGAGTCGCAAATTCACTTCTATAACAAATTAAATTATTTAATTAGAAACCTGTATGACTTTTATTTTGTTAAACAGGAAAGAGTTTTGTAATAATTGAAAAAAAACTTTTTGTTGTTGTTGTGTTTGGTCTTTACAGTAAAAAGTCAATGCTATCCCTTGTTTGTATTCAAAATATCTTCTTGTATTACCTTTATTATTTTACATTCACATTCATGAGTCGTAATAAAATTGTGTTTGAAATATTCACCCTGAGTTCAACTTGTGTAATAGTGTTTTGTGGGTCAGTGTGTGAAATGTACATTAGAGAAAGCAGCAAAAGAGCGAAAGTTATGTGACTACCCCTCCTTTCTCTTTTTGCTGTCGGACATGGTGTAATATCCCCAGATGGATTACAAGCAGCTGTGTGAAGTTGGAAACCTGCAGCGATGAGTGTAATTATTTATCCACCTGTTTTACACTTTTCTAATGATATTTTACACTTAAAATAGAGACATTACTTAAAAAAAAAGAAGAAGGAAAACTTGTAATCAATTGAATTACTTTTCTCACCAATGAAGTGAATGGGCGCCATCAAAATAAAAGTTCAAATAAAAACATTACAATAATCCACAAGTAATCCACACAACTCCAGTCAATCCATTAACATGTTGAGCAGTGAAAAGCTGTGTATTTGTAAAAAAAAAAAAAAATAATAAAAAAAAAAAACAATCATAAAGGCGTTTTAACTTGCTTCTGACCCAAATACCAGCCCATAATCCATAATAATGCTTCCTCCAATAAAAAAAAGCCCATCCACCGTTATCTTTTCCCCCAACAAAACTCACCAACATCCTTTTGTTTAGAACTGGTTTAAGCAATTGTTTATAATGAATTTATCACAAAAATACATTTAGTTCTAGTCCTCTAATCTGCCTGGATGTACTCTAAATTAAAATAGAAATGAAGATCAGAAACATCCAAGCCGACCTCAGGATCTATTATGTTGCCATCTAGAGTCTCAAAGTACCATCATATAAACTCACTGGAGCAACAGACCACTGACAATGCACAAAGCCGGTACTTGAAAGAACACTAACACGCATGCACACACTCACACACACAATATGCATGTTGACAGAGGCTAATGAACGTCCTGCGATCGGCTGCCAAAAGCCGTGAGAACCACTTCTCAGGCTTGCGGTGTCCTGCTGCGTCCCTGCAGCACAAATGAGCATCATGACAATACATTTCAGCACAGGAACACAAACTTAATCACAAAACCGGGAATAGAGCACCTACACCTGATACAGAAATGTGCACTTCTCCACCTCATCAGAAACAAACACAGATCCTCAGCTTGCCAATAGGCCCTGTAACCAAGGGAACCGATATTTATTGTGCTGGAGAAACGGTTATAGGAAACTAGACACCTGCAATCCAGCCAATTAGCTTATGAGGGAATAGTACTGTTTCATTTCCTGACACTGAATGGCCTTTTCAAATGACCAAGAATAGCCATGAGAGTTATTCATGCTTGACTTATAATCAAAACCCAGACAGATCTCTTTATGTGCTTGCTTAGACAGGACTGACATCTCATTGAGCTTGTTTAAGCTTTGTTTGTTTAGTTGGCAAATCTATTGGCAAATTCAATAAACAGCTCAGCAAAATGCACTGAATATTTTTGTAAAGAGGGAGACCGGAGGCGTTCGGATCTAAATGCAAACTATTTAATGAGACTCACACGCAGGGTACAATCAAGCAGGGTCGATGACAGCAAACAGGGACATAAAAGGCAAAGACAATAGAATAATCCAATAGACGTGGCTGTGGTCAGGCGAACGGCAAATGTAATCCAGAGGGGCAGAGACAAGAACGAATATCCGGGGCAGGCAGGGTGGGTAACAATAAATCCAGAACGGTGAACAGAACGAAGAACACAGGGAAACACAAATGGCTTACAAAGGGGAAAACACAGGGTACAGGCTTCCGCGGGCAACTCCAGTGCAGATCCTGACATAGCCCCTCCCCTAGGAGTGGATTTCAAACTCTCCAGGGCAGTGCAGACGGCGAAGATGCCCACCAGGGCGGAGTGGGCGGTTGGGAAGCCCTTAAGGGCGGAGCTGACGGCGGAGATGCCCTCCAGGGTGGAACTGATGGCGGAGACGCCCACCTGAGTCCATGCCAGGTTTTCCTTGGACAAACAGTCGAGGATTTCCGGATCGAGCCCCATTAAAAAAACAGTCCTTGATCTGTTACTCGTCTGCCTGAAGGAAGTGGTTGTACGCTAAGAATTCCTATGGATCCTCTGTGGCTAATCATTCTGTCATGAATGAGACGGAAGGCGTGCGGATCCATATGCAGAACACTTTATTAATCAGAGAACAGGGTTGAATCAGGCATGGTCAACAACAGCAAACGGGTATCGGAGGCAAAGGCAACCGAATAATCCAAGAACGTAGCAGGGGGTCGAGCGAACAGTAAACTGTATCCAGAGGGGCAAAGACAAGAACGGATATCCGGGGCAGGCAGGGTCGGTAACTATAAATCCAGAATGGTGAACAGAACGAAGAACACAGGGAAACACGAATGGCTTACAAAGGGGAAAACACAGGGTACATCCACACAATGGTCAGCGACATAACCAGCAACAAACAACCTTTAAATATCATTCATAATGAGACAATGAGGGGAATTAACTAATCAGTAAACATTGCAACAAACAAGCAGAGTGGAGATGTTACTGGGTCGGTATGGAAACAGTGGGAGACATTTCATAATACAAGTCCTGAACATAGAACAGAGAGACATACAATCAATGAACAAGGTTCAGACTGGAGTGCCCTCTGGAGACAATTTTGATTATAGTAACTGTTTTCGGCACAAACACACTTCCTTTCCATTTAAATTAAGCTTACTGAGTGTAGCCCATGTATTTTGTACCCTTTGTAAATATACATGATTTATGTAGGCATTTACTTTATCATAATTATTATTGTGTCCCACAATTTGCTTTATGATAAACATGTCGCAATTATGGCTTTATCTTTCTTTTTTACAAAGGCAAAAACAGCCTCCAAACATTAAAAAAACCAGTAATAACAAGGACAACCTTTTGACCGGTGCATGATTTAATTAATTAGTGTTTCTTGCTTTTCATATTTATTAAGACAGCATATATTAATCAATCAATGAAAAAGTGCAGTTCTAACCAAGAACTGCTACATACTTCGTATGTACAAAGTGATTTTTAAACAACGAAAAAAAAAAAAAGATATATCTGTGTTTGCCACCTGTCTGGTACGGGATAAAACAAATCTCTTTAGCTAATAAAAGCCAAATACGCGGGGAAATTTAAATCACCGTTTCTGAAGGAGGCACCATTTGTGATCTTTTTCCTGTTCCGCCCAGTTGGCGTCTCATGGGTATGATATCCTACGGTAGACAGCGGCAAGCTGCTACATACTCAAGTTGCCAAAGGTCCTCCACTTGCCTTGACCCCGGCTGACACCCGATCCCCCTGAAGCCATCTTTTATTCCTCCTTCAAGAAGCAACATTAGGATCATTCTTACACCCCTGCTGTTTGGTTGTGGTGACCTCTAAGCCTATGGGAATCCAAGGCCAACAGCAGAGTAAATGGCAACAGTCGGTTTCTAACAATCAGCTCTCTCGCGCTCTTCCGGTGTTTTGTAGGAACGGAGAGATGGAGGGTCAAACTAGTAGTGCTTGGGTTGCTGTCTCTCGTTCCGGCTCTTGTCCGAATTAGTTCAGGATCACCGATGCTGGCAATGACGTGTTCTCAGGCTAACGCTGCATTCCTCACAGCATTTCATTCGTTTATACAGCATCTGTCAGCGAGCCTACAGGCAAAACCAGCCATTCACAGCATAAAACCCAAACATGGTGTGTCAGCAATTTGATAACTTTTGCCAATTTCACCTTAGCAAACAACCACTTTATAGTCCTGATTCTGCAGTACGTAGTTCACACAAAACACTCCATATTCCAATCATACTGCATGCCTTTTGTAATCATTTCCGTGCACTATACAGGAAGTGATAAAATCTGATCTTCAAGGTGTGGTGACAATGACTACTCATCTTTCTAGAGCAGGTGATATTTCAAAAAGCAAGATACTAACCTGCTGTTGCAAAACCCTATACACACAAAAAATACCGTTCTCTTCATAAATTAGCATTTTAGTAGAGCATGTGGTTTCAGACTAAAACAGTATGTTTTTCTTCAGGCTTTGCTGGCTTTCCTTCATAGTAGTTCGGGACTTTATACTGACACCTATAGACATGGATGTAAATTTGTTAGCTAAAATCACCAGTTAAAAGCATTTTATAGTGAAAAAAAATCAATCAATAAATAAAAAAATCTCTAAATAATACAACAATTGTAAACATTTGATATAAAAGATTATTAAAATGATACATTAGATTCTGTCACCTGATTGTTTTTGGGTTCTACCAAATTTGCATTTGGCTTGCTTAGCTGGATTTTGCACTTGCACTTTTAGATAAGAACAAAAGTTGAACTGAATTGAGCTGTATGATGACAATATTTCCTTAGCTGTTTTATAGCAAAACATTTTGAACTTACTTAAGTCTTTGTAGAGCTGTTTTACAGCTGAATCTTTTTTTTTTTTTGTATATAATATTGCAACATGGAACTGCTTTACAGTAGAATTTTAATTAGCTTCATAGTTAAAAAAATCTGCATTGAGTCTG
This sequence comes from Enteromius paludinosus, assembly GCA_032361165.1. Taxonomy (NCBI): domain Eukaryota; kingdom Metazoa; phylum Chordata; class Actinopteri; order Cypriniformes; family Cyprinidae; genus Enteromius; species Enteromius paludinosus. The sequence continues at coordinate 15,612,897 of JAUMHQ010000070.1, forward strand.
CTGTAAAATAAATGTTGAGTACACATTTGGATTTACTGCATAAAGTGACGTTAAACAAACTTGTAAATCTTTTCAAAAGTGTGGAAATAAGCCTGGAGTTTAATACTTGTCAAGACATTGATTGGCAGAGTTGCGTCACAGTCTTTGATGATATTTCTCTTTTGCAATGGATGCACATGGTTTAAGTCCAACCCTTGCCTGCAGCTACACTCAGGAATGTGCTAGAGAAGGGAAGTTCGTCTCCTTGGAAGAGCACAGCCCTCCATTGCATCACAGAAATGGCCCATGAGCACCAACGCCGCATGGTAAAGGGCAGCAAAGATCTGAAAGTTGTGTTTTGATAAGGGCGTGTGATCTTGACCTACAAAACAACAGAACGGAGTGAACAAAAACACTAGAGTGTTAAATGCTTGAGACGCCCAAAAGTAGCTCTACCTGCACTGTAACAAAACTCCACCATGAAAAAACATTTAAAAACACATTAGCAACTTAGAGTGTTTTAGAAAGAGAGAAGTTTTGTTTATACAGCCACCGCACCTTCAATAAAGACAACAATGACTTCAGCTTAACAAGTTCAGACATATTTTTTTTGCTTCTCAGGTCTTCCATGACCTCATCTCGTATCCAGATTCAGCCTGTGCCTTCACTCAGGCTGACGTAGCAGAAGAATCCAGGGAAATCTTTTGGCAAAGAGGAAGTTTGGATTGCAGAAGCTCATCAAATCCGGGCCCTGACAGCACAAGAGGCGATGTCATCATGGGCCAGGGCAAGAGCGTTTCATTGTCCCTGCTCATGGCACAACAAAAGAGGTAAATAAACATCAGTAGCCCTGACTCCACTCCACTGTCAGTCCAATTACCCACAAACACATACCTCTCAAAAGGTCTATTTGCCCATGATCTCAATGCCTCGTGCCTGAGGTTAGAGTCTGTGGGTATGTGTTTGTGCATGTATTTAAACTGCTTTCACACTGTTTAGAGATTTTTGCTGAGTCAACAGTTATCCTTCCTGTTCAATGGCCAAAGTATCCCATCCAGCAGATAAAGATCTGCCCTCTGCCCAAAAATAATGCAATTCACACAGCCACTGAAACTCCAAAACTCATGAGGGACAAAAAGGCTGTAAAGCATCAGCATGTAAACAGTAAAATAAATCAATAAAAATTATTCAATTAAATAAACAAAAAAATCTATAATAAAAGTAATAAAAATTGTTTTTTTGTACAGTAAAATAAACTAAAGGTAAAGATCTAAATGTGAAAAAAAAGTACATGACAACATGTCTAATCTTTTACTAAATATATATCTTTTTTTTTTTTTTTTTAAATAAAAGAAAAAAAATGTCTGCTGTGTAGATGAAAAAAGAATATACAGACTACACAGACTACAGTCTGTAGTCACTGAGCGTTACAGTTTCTCAACTCTAAATGCAAATTCAGGATAATTCTGTCAATCATACAACAACACATAGTTGCTGGTTACGATATTATGAAAACAAAAATCATTCTTTTTTTTTTGCAAGGCAAAACAAAACAAGAGAGAGTGACACATCTACAGTGGAAATATTCTGTACTCAAGTACTGGCAGAACCAGATTTTCTTTTACAGTGTGTGACAATATCAATTTTGTTAAGTGCTTAGGCAATAAATAAAGCTGAAATATCATGAACACAAAGCATTACGCATGCAGACTAGATCCACTAAAATGCTGATTTTTTTTCAGTAAATAAAATTATTTATTTATTTTAGTAGTGGCAATAGAAATAAAAGTAAAAGTTTCTTAATATATAGTGGTATAAAATTACACACCATGAACACACAGTGGGGAGCCAGTGCTGCGGTGCCCAAGGACCAGTTGGGGGTTCAGTGCCTTGCTCAAGGCTCTCACCTTTGTTGTGGTATTAAGGGTGGAGAGAGTGCGTAACATTCACTTCTCCCACCCACAATCTCTGCCGGACTTGAGACTTAAAACTATGTGTTACAAGTCCGAATCTCTATCCATTACTCTTATCCACGACCCCCATGTCCAATTTAGACCTAATTGATCTCCACTAGTAGTAACTAATTGTATAGAAGAATTATTATTTTAATCTTCTCTCATTCTATGGCCTACCATCCAGAATCATCTTTCTCTTGTTTTTCTCGTTTGTATAACATTCAATAGATTATGATTACTGTACATTTAAATAACCAAAAAATATATAACTGTGCTATTATTAATTGCCATCAGGCATTGCATCATTCCAATCATGCCATCTGATAAATATCATGTGAACACTTGCAGTGAAAGCAGGATTGCAGTATGTTAATTGCTACATGTTTGACAAGAATCTAAGGTGTGAGAAGAGATTTTAACAGCAAACAGTGAGGTTTGTAATTGCGTGTGTACCGTGCATTACTGTATTAACAATGAGGTAACTGCTCTGGAAATAAACAGAAGCTGTTCAGTCATGATTGTTGGGTTGCTAATCCTATCATATGATCGTTGTTCATGACAACCAGCAGATTGCTTAATCTCCCTGAGAGTCTGACGAGAGAAAAAGAGAGAGAAGGATGGATTTAAAATGTTCTGATCTGATGACCCGTGACATCAGTCTGGGTCATACTTTCCAACCAGGACCACACAGACAAACAGACCTTCCATCAAATCACTTCAAAGCATCAGATAGAATGATTGAGCTTGGCTGAAGACAGCCAGAGACACATGCAAGATAGATACTTAACCTAACCTTGATCTAACCTGAGTCACTCATTCAAGCCATATGACATAATTCTGACCAAAGCGTGAGAGGAAAGGAACGAGCATACCAACCCAAGAAGTCATCAAGTAGCACCCAAAACCTCATCAAAGATCACGAAACAATGGCTTGGCTGATTGTCGCCCACTACAGTCCACCGATACGGCTCACCTGCAATTAATCCAGAGCAAGCCGTGCTCTCTGGCTTTCCACCCGGGTAAGATGATGCTCTGTGGGTGGTGGTCTCCAAAGGCCTGTCAGGACAATGGATCAAATGCCAGCGCTGTTCCTTTGAACTATTGTGTCTGTGTCTCTCAAAGGCATTATCTGACCCAGGACTACCTGGCCTGTCAGCGAAAGAAGCAGGCACTGCTCAATGTAGCAAGAAATCCACTTGTTTGGTATGTGACATGGGAAATACTTTTCTTTATTGTGCTGCTTTGGTTTCTCTCTGGGAAATCTTTCAGGTCTCTGAAGTGTGAATAAATGTGGATAAGATCATGATTCAAAATGTTTTTATCAAACTTCTTTGCATGCTAGAAAGCTGAAGTAAAAAAAATTTTTTTTTTAATTAACACAAATCACTGGATCAAATAAGATGAAACAAGGTCATCAAAGAATTGACCATCCCACATGTTTTTACTATCAGCTATATCTTTTATCCATGATACCACATGAAGTCAGTTATCACTGAGAGAAACTGAGAATCCACCATTCAAGATAGACAAGACAAGAGAGCTGATTAGTTTCACTGTTTAGGAACAAAACCACCAGCACCTCCCTACAACTTGTTGAAAGTCATCCAAATACAACATGACATGCTCTGATTAACCGAGCTGTTGTTTCGCAAAAGTGTAGAGACACTGCGGGGGCAGATTTTCACAGGTAAAATGTTTTCACGCTAAGCAAAGATTTTAGAACAAGTTTATAGAATTTTGGCCGAATCACTTTGTATTTATGTCACTGAAATGTTTACGCTTTAATTTAATTGTTAAAGTCCGTGTAGAGTCAATACTAAATGTGTGTTCTGACTTTGTCACTTCACAGAAAAAAATTTGTTATTAACCACCCAGCCAAATTTGAATGCAAAAAAAAATCTGAAGTAAATAAAATAAGGTAAAATCAAAATCTTGATTAAAAAAAAGTGTCCGCTCGTGCCGCTGAAACCCACTCACAGCAAAGCTACCGTCTCTCTTAACTGTATTCCTCAAGCAGCTTGATTTAAATAAGGAGACCAAGCTTTGTTTCGTAAATTATATCAAACACATAACGTGATAAGGCATAGCTAGATAGCAGTCTGTAGTATCTAACGGACAGTAACTCAATCAGTAATGATTTAACGGACGAACCACTGTGCGCTCTATAGTTATATATGTGTGTTGGACTTGAAGCAGCACTGTGCAGAACGATCAGTGTGATGTCAAAGTACTACAAGAGTTATTTAAAGCATAATGAGCGTCTGCTCTCTATAGCTCTCACTGTACTGATGTCACACAGCGATCAGTCTGTGCAGTCAGTGCTGCTTCAGAAACTACACTGCTCTTATATTTTTGCGGGAGGGGCAGTGCTCAGTGGCTCCATTGCGTCACCAAGCTTTAATTTAGACCCCCCCTCCCCCCAATAAATCCTGCTTATGAAAATGGTGAAATACTGTTTAACATTATAACTCTACCATTAAGTATTATATAGTTCGTCTCGGTTACATTTGTAACCCTCGTTCCCTGAAGAAGGGAACGGAGACGTCACGTCAGTGACCAACGAATAGGAATCTCGCTTTGAGATGACCAATCTATTCTGCGTGTATGAAAACACGCCAAGGAAATTGGCATGGGCTGATTAACATCCAGCTGCATCTGATCAAGTATAAATAGGCAGCGGATTAAGTGTTCATTAGTTCTTCGCTGAGAAGCCGAGCCGGTGACACGGCCTCCTAGCGGCGGTACAGACCCATGGCGACGGGACGTGTCATTTTTGTTCCCTTTTTCAGGGAACAAGGGTTACATATGTAACCGAAATGTTCCCTTTCAGTCAGTCGTGTGGGAGTCTCTCAAGCCCTCAGTGTTTGGCCTCTAGGCCAGGACTCCGACCACAAGATACCTGAACTGCACTACCTCAGTAACTGGAGCACTGGGACGTCTGAGAAGACGTGCGGAAGTCAGCCTTCCCATAGGAGGTTAAGACGAATACACATATATCATGAACTTCAATGTATATGGAATATAGGATGTGATTGAACCCTCATTGATGGCAGACTGCTGGGGGAACATGTTTTTTTTTTTTTTTTACCGTGGAATACCTATATGGGGTTCTCAAAGGGTAAGAGCCTGTGAGAGCCCTCTAACAGTTCTCACAGGATTCATCGCATCAAGGAGGACAAAGAGTTGGTCTGAGGTCCTGAAGCTTTGTGTCCGGTCCATGTAACATCTTAGTGCTTGGAACAACAGTAGAGCTGGGTCTGCCTCCTCCGAGGGCAGCGCTTGGAGGTTCACCACTTGGTCTCTAAATGGAGTTGTGGGAACCTTGGGCACATAGCCAGGCAGAGGCCTCAGAGTTACCTGGGAATCCTCTGGCCCGAACTCTAGGTACGATTCGTCGACCGAAAATGCCTGCAGTTCCCCTACCCTCTTGATGGAGGTCAATGCGAGCAGAAGCATGGTTTTCATTGAAAGAAACTTCAGCTCTACTGCTGGCAAAAGCTCAAATGGGGCCTGTTGTAGTGCTCTTGGCACGAGAGACAGGTCCCAAGAGGGTACAATAGGGGGCCGTGGAGGATTCAACCTTCTGGCCCCCCTAAGGAACCTGATGACCGGGTTGTGCTTACCCACAGACCTGCCGTCCACGGGGGCCTTGGTTCAAAAACAAAAGCACAACTCTGATCGGGCCTCTCCGGGGGTCCTATCGTTGAGAAGAACACCACTCGATGAACAGGTTCCATTTCAACGCGTAGGCAGCTCTAGTTTAAGGCGGTCTCGCAGAAGAAATAGTGTCAACTACCGTATGGGGTAGGTCACCTAGAACCTCCGCCTACCGTCCAGGGGCCAGACATGCAGTTTCCAGAGGTCTAGACGCGGGTGCCCCATCTCTGAGTCAGTAGATGCTTCCTCAGAGGAATCGGCCAAGGAGGGGCCGTCACAAGGAGCATGAGTTCGGAGAACCAAGTCCTGGTGGGCCAATAGGGGGCTACTAGCAGGACCTGCTCCTTGTTCTCCCTGACCTTGCACAGGAACTGTGCTAGAAGGCTCACTGGGGGAACGCATATTTGCACAGGCCCCGTCGCCAGCTGTGTGTCAGAGTGTCCCTGCTGAGGGTTCCGTCAGTCAGGGCATAAAACAACTGGCAGTGAGAGGTTTCTGGAGAGGCCAACAGGTCTACCTGAGTGGCTCCGAATGCCTCCCATATCAGCTGGACTGTATGTGGAAGGAGTCTCCATTCGCCAGGCAGTGCAGCCCGAGACAGCTTGTCGGCTGCCTGGTTGTAGTCGCCCTGAAAATGAATGGCGCGAGGCAATCTCAGATGCTTCCAACTCCATAGGAGGAGGTGGTGGGGAGCTGCGACATGTGACGGGAGCATAGACCACCTTGATGGTTGATGCACGCAATGGCCGCTGTGTTGTCCTGTTGTCCTGCTCTAGAGGCACCCCTGCCCGGAGAAAAGAGAGGTCTGACCACGGGGAGAAAGTCATGGATCGTGGAGCCAGTGCTGGAGCGGTCTCATATGGAGCAACAAGAGCGGTTGTGGCTGTGGCTGTCACCGCTGTGGCTGCTGCCATATTCCCCAGGAGCCTCTGAAAAAACTTCAGTGGAACCACCATCCTGCCTCTGAACGTATTCAAGCAGTCCAGCACCGACTGAACGAGTTCCTGCTGGCAGCCCTGCGGCCGGCTCCTTGACACTGCCTTGACACTGGTGGAGCAGCAGGGCGTCACGGCAGGATGTGACAGATGGCCTCTGTCTGCTTCTGGACAGTAGGAAACTGCTGGGGGAAAGTCTCCACCGAGTCGCCAAAGAGGACACGGAAGCGCTCAAGAACCGGGTCTTGTCCGACTCACGCATGTCTGCGAGACACAGCAACAGATGGGGCTCTTGGACCACCATTGTGGACAAGGGGTTACCCTGCCAAGTGGTAGAGGCCTGAAGACAGAGTTACATCACAACAGACCACTCCACCTGGGGGACCCCCATGTACCCCTTAGCTGCACCACCGTCAAGGGTGGTGAATGAGGACTAGCCACTGGGTCATTTCCTGGCAGCGAAAGGTGCTGTCCACAACAGCTGACCCTGTGCACCAGCACGAGCCACCCGCAGGTACCAATCGTCCAGCCTCGAGGTTCAGGACGAGGTGGAGGATTCCATTCAATCCCGACCCCATTGGCGGCCAAGGCAAGCATAGCCACCAGCTCTGGTTCGTTGTCGGGCACGGTTGTAGACCCAGAGCATGCTGCCCCTGCTGACTGGTTATCTCCAGGGCCTGACTTTCCCTCCGATGCAGCGATAAACATCCGGTCATCAGGAGGAGCACCAAAGGTGACATCCGGTACTGTTTCTGGCGGTCCAGACTGCCCCGATGGCAACTCCACCGGTAACAAAGTGCGGGTGATAGGAGGCGCTCCCCGAGGAAGGTTCCTGACTGTTACCGTAAGACCAGCCCTACCCGTACCGGAAGTGGCACCCGCCCGGCTCTCGCCAGAACAAGCACCAGATCGTGGCAGCAGGATAGGGACTTCCCACAGGAGGAACATGACTTGTCCACAAAGGCTGCCTCAACGTGCTTAATGTCCAGACACCTGAGGCAGCGATCGTGACCGTCGCCCGGCGCATGCCAATTATATTGCCATGTTTTCATACATGCCGAGTAGACTGGTCATCTCGAAGCGGAATTCCTATTCGTCGGTCACCAACGTGACTCGGAGTGACCAACTGAAAGGGAACACAGTTTTTGTAACATGTTTCAGCAATGCATTTCTAACATTTATAATGGGTTTACAAACAATTCTCAAAATTGACTTTACACGGTCCTTAAATCTTCAGTACAAACCTGAAAAGTAGAAAAATAAACAAAAATGTTTTTTCTCAGAAACAAAGATTTTTGATTTTGTCAACAATAACAAAAGGGGAAAAAATGTAAATTGCATAGCAATAAATTATTTGAATAAAGAAACTATATATACAGAGAAGAATATACCTGCATACTCCTGTTCAAAGGTTTAGGGTCAGTGAGATTTTTTTACTCTTATTTCAAATTAATGCAATATGTATCGCGGTTTATTAAAAACATATATTAAACAGTTTACAATATTGCTATAAAATGTTTCTTGAATGACAAGCCAGCATATTAAAATGATTTCTGAAGGATATTGTGACATTGAAAAGTGATACAAATTTCTGGTTTGCAATCACAATAAATTACATTTAAAATATGATTAATGTTATTTCAAATTGCATTAATAGTTCACATCATTACTAGATTTTTTGTAATAAAAACGTACCTACCTCAAACTTTGAACGGCAGTGTTTTGCTTTACTTATTGAGGAAAATATGCATTGGTGTTTGATGCAAAAATGTGAAATCAGCAGTTACTGACAACATGTGCAGGAAACAGACACAGAAACAATCCTCAGTATTCACTAAACCCATGACTGTGTGGGATTCAGACGAAGAGTACCAGGCATGCTAGCTGTCAGGGCAGCTAAATGAGAGATGCTGGCACAGGTGAGGAGCTGTTAAAACCTCATAAACATACTCTCACAACCAGTTTATGGATGATGGTGATTTATTAGCGTAACCTAAACCCATTAGCACACGCTTGCTGTGGGTACGACTGTGAGTGGTGGCCATCTCCAAAATCACAACAATATCCTTACTGCAACACCTGATCAAGCACGTCAAACTCAGAGTAACAAAAGTATTTTCTTGACAAAACAGAAACCAAATAAAGGTAAAAGTTATTTTCAAAAGACTTTATTTACCTCACATTCAATGTCTTCTTGAATTGTCTTCTTAAACACCAATCACCACACACAGTCCACTTCGTTTCTGCTAGACACTGAATGGTGTGGGTGTAATATGTGTGTGATGCTGGATTATAGTACTACAAATGTGCAGATGTGGAAACATCCACAGATGGTCCATCATCATGTTGACACTGGCACACTGACCCACTGATGGGCACCAATCAGCTTCCACCACTACTACTAAGGAATTTTTAATTTAAATTATTTATTGTGAAATACTCCAGTGGATCCCCTTTATTCATATAAATTCTATTTGTTTTAGGCCACAGATGGAGAACACTATGTAATGTTAGTGTTAAAAAGTAGTATGGTAAAAGTGTTTAAAGCAGAAACTGCAATACAGCGCAGACAAGAGATGCAGAAGCCTGTTTTAGCTTAAGCTGATTAAAGAGCGACAGATGGACACATATCTGAGAAAGAACAGTACTATTCACACAGACGTACTGTAACAGTTTAATGCAGGCATCACTGCACATCTGTACGCATGTGTAAAAAAGTAGGTCAACACGCATGAGCATTACCAAATAAACATGGCTATGACCAGTGGACCTTTCAAATAAAGACAAATTTACTAAATAATTATCTATCTATCTAACCTCATTACAAAATGATAGATAGTTTGTTTCTGCGTTCAAATAGATTTAGGAAAACATTTGCATTACATGACTTGCTTGCCAGTGGATGATCTGCTGTGTGTGAGCTCCCTTAAAATGGGAGCTGATAACAGCTGATAAAAACACAACTTTTAAAGCAAAAAGCTGTGTGTTTGTAATAAATACATCAAGACATTTTTAACTTCAAACCATTATATCCCAGCTAAAACATGAATCCCCTATCCATAATATTGCTTTCTCCCAAAAAAACAAATTTCCTCTGAATAAAAAGAGAAATATACAAAGATCAAGCATTGGTTACAACTAAAAACAGTCCAACAGTTTTAAACAAATACAATGATTTTGATGTGAGAGAAAAACAGGAGGTGGACTTTTTTGCTAGAGGAAGCATCACTGTGGATTACCGACTTGTATTTCGGCCACGAACTATGGTTTGTGTTAAAATGCCTTAATGATGGACTTATTTTATTGCCTAATTCTGACGGTACCCAGCATCTTTTGATGAGATAGTGATAATTTTTCCACTATTCCAATTAAAAAACAAACTAATGGTGAGTACTGTACATTTACAGAATGCTTTCTTTTTTTTTCTTTTTTTGGTGTGAACTTTTCATTTAAATTCAGCCTTCAATCATAACAAAAAATAAAGGTAGTGCTCGAACCATGTGATGACCTTTGCCCTCCCCTCTGTGGACTTGCTTCACTTGAGGAATTGCTCTGGGGCAAGTTTGCCTGATTGGTAACCAGTCCATCTGGAAACTGCCATAAATCTACTGAGGAAACAAATTAACACTTACATAGTAAAATGATTAGGAATGCATTAAGAAAAATCTCATCAACCAATATCTAAACACACAGGCCTGCTATTAAAACAATAATCACGGCATATAGATATAGTTACCGAAATGCTTGGACTAGGAAACAATTGCAAGACTTCTAATATTTACAGTATATCTTTTCTATTTGGTTTTTCTACTTGCGAATATCAATTAATCTTGCTAACACTTTTTTTCCCCTCTTTAAACAATTAGAGGTGGATCTCTCAATCTTCATACCCATTAAAAGCCCTCATTTAAGTACAGATACTAACTCTTAAGGAAAGTTCAACCCAACGTCATATTAGGTGCTCCCAATTTATGCTTCCTTGTTTCATTGTCCACAATATGTACTTTCATTGACAGGAAAGGCTTCAGCGTCTACTGTCTTCCTGTTCTTGAGGAAGGTTTTGTGATTACACACTGACTCAGCGACTGCAGTAATGATTGACTCCACAGATGTGCAATCTGGGAATAATGTGAGCTTTCAAAATGTGCAGTGCTGCTGCAAAGTGCACTCACAGCCAAAATTTTTACTGCGTCCAATGTAGAATAGTAGTACATTTTTTTTTTCTTAATCAGCCGATTTCTTTGTGTTCCAGTACATTTATCCAAACAACTAATTTCTCAATAATGTTTTTTTTTAATCTTCTTATGTACATTTGTTTTTGTGTTTTTTCCATTTCAAGAGTTTACGCTTTCCTCATTAGTGTAATTTGCGGGTTTGGCATGCTGTCAGGGGAGCGAGCCCGGGAGAAC
>JAUMHQ010000070.1:15623931-15652026 GCA_032361165.1 Enteromius paludinosus
GTTATATTATTAAATATGTTGGTGTTTGAGAACAACTCGACTACTCACCGTCTCTTCCCGCACCGCACATATGACAGTTACATCTGTGTACATATAGCTCTTGTGTTTTGCATGTTCTTTTTCTAGTCTTTTCTCTTCATTGCTGCTGCTGTTCTGAGGTCTGTTTGCATGTCATTCATGCATTAAATCATTAATTAATTAATGTAATCATTTAAAAAAAATTTTTTTTCCATGTGATACCAGTAAAATAAAAAGTTAAAATGACATCACATGATGCTGGTCACCTGGTTTTGTGATAAAGCTTTCTTATTTTCGGGTGTTTGATTAGTAATAGCTGACATTATAATATAGCTCACATTAATGTAACATGTAAATACTTTCTTATTTAAAGGAAAATTGTATTTTAAGGTGCTGTAAAAATGGATTTAATATAATCTGACTCTAAAGGATTTTAGTCATTTAGTCATTGCAAATATTTGGATTCACATTTAAAGGACATTAAGGAGTTTATATATATTGATGCTTCTGAAAAAGAAAAAGTCATTATTATCGTAATATTAACATGAAATGTACCAGAAAATATAGAATGACTCATCCATACATAAATGATGAGGCGTATTACTACATGAGGTGCATGGTATTTTTTATTAGACGGCTTCTCAAAGTGAAAAAACAGCAAGTCCTTCTCTTTACATGTATAGGTAAACGATCAAACTTCACATGTAAACGGACTATATTTTCAATGCAGTTGTTCAAATCAAGATTTTGCCACTGTTTCTGCACTGAAGACCCCAGTTTAAGTTTTCCTCCTCTTAGGAAAATAAATTGTTACATTAGCTACATGCATATAAAGGACTGTCAATCATTTGAAATTAACTTCATAATGCCGCTGATGATTTTTCCAGAGATTGGTGAAACACACACATCATTAGAGGTGGCAGAGCGTGCTGGCAAGCTGAATAGCTGTCACAAAACCGTAATGAATAAAGACAACAGAAATGCATGATTAAAAATAGAGATTGACTACCTTATTCTCATGCTTTCATTTTTTCTTTCATTCCACTGATTAGGAAGCGATAGTAATTAGATATAAGTAGGCTGTTACCTGTTTATGTTCAAGACTACAAATTCAGTCTGGTTTTCAGATATGATTTTTCTTTTCAGACCAACGAATGAAGAACAGTAGAAAAACCCACTGTATAAATTCAACTTGTATGTGGTCTTAACTATCCATAAATGCTTTTGTAATTATATGTTAGACTTCTTTTATTAAATAAAATAGACTTATGACTTATTTAGCTGCTTAGCATACTGATATCTTACATTTCTATACATTTATCATCTTTGATCTATTATCAAGAGGTTGTAGATATACAATATTTGTCATGTAATTTTGAATCAGTATCAGTACCATGTAATTTGGACTACAATTTGTAAATTACCTAGCACTGATAGTTGGTGAGTAGGGTCCAAATCCACAGCATTCATAAAATAGTTTTAAGTAACATGTGTTGACTATATTTTGGCACTTTGTTTGGCTTCAATGATTGATCACATTTTTTATATTAATTATGTTTATTTTTCCTTATTATTGTTTTGATTTATTGCTATCATTAATTATTGTAATTCTACCTTTATTTAACATTGTTGAGACATGTTTTTTCAGAAATGTGTGAGGGAGTTTTGTTCTATTTTTTTTTCTTTAATTTTTTTTGCTGACTGTAAAAGAAAAAAAGAGAGGAATATTATCAATAAACATTAACAGGTAAGTAACAGGATGTGGCATGTGACCAAAATTGCTATTGATTGCATGCAAATGATTATGCCTGGATGAATAAATGCATTAACAGAAGTACATTTAAATAGTTTGACACTGAATTTCTGCAACTGAACATTTGTATTGATGTGAACAGGCATTACAACTAAATATTACCAGTGAGAGCATGTATAAGAGAATGAGAAAGGAAGAGTCTGTAGAAAATGAGGTTCCATTTTATATTAAGTGGCCTACTGTGTTCTTACATTTAAATGAATCATTTGGTACAATGCACTTATTTTGTACATATATGTTTTTACATTGCACTTATACATTACCTATATGCAATTACATCTGTAACAAATTTCTGTACTTACATTACACTGTTGACCCATCCCTTACACCGTAACCCACCCATAAACTTACCCATACAACCTAACCCTTCTCTAACATTACCAGTATCCCTCCTCAATAGCAGCAGAAGTGCAATACAATATGAACACAATAATTACTTTTTTTTTAATTATTATTATTATACTAGTTAAAGCCACCTATTATAAAGTGTGACTGAAAATAATGACAACTGTATTTTGTAACTGTATGTACTGTATGTCAGTTATGTACTATATCTATGTACCATTTTAAAATGTATAGCTTTTATTAAAAAAATACTTGGTTTAATGCAGAAGTGTATTAGAAGAGACTATATCATGCAGGACAGGCCCAGTCTCTCAGTGTGAAGACCCAGTGAGACTAGATTCAACTCAATGACTGTGCCTGTAATTCACAAATAAAACCTGAGACCTCCAGCATCCATCATTTCATCATCTTCACGGTCCACAGAACTACACTCCACTCAAACACTTATACTCGGAAAAAAGTGAGGTCTCAGGAGAAATGTGCTTGAATCTGAGCCTGACCACAAATGGTTAGTTAGAAAGACTCAGATATGGTTCATCCTAATTTCACGTCTAGAAAGCCACTAACTGTGTAATTTCCTGTTTCATATTGAGGCCTCTCATATCTCTGATTACAGGGTTCCTGTTATTTTTGGCACAAGTAACATCTATCTATCTATCTATCTATCTATCTATCTATCTATCTATCTATCTATCTATCTATCTATCTATCTATCTATCTATCATCTATCTATCTATCTATCTATCCATCCATCCATCCATCCATCCATCCATCCATCTACTGAAACATGATGAACTCTCTCATTGTGTGATAGCTATAAACGTACAATTTAAAATGTCATTAGCGCGAGCAGCGTCACAGCCTGTCAAAAAGTCAATACTCAGTTCTTTATGTCTGTACAAACATGGAGTAATTATCCCTTTATTAGGGAGCAGAGCAGCTCGCCAATAACGAACTTCGAGAACGAGGCATTCATTACTGTCAGCCACACCTGACTCTGGGCTTATTAAAAACATTAATAATGGAAAATAAAACCTAATTAGTAAACAAATGCAATCAGTCACAGGTGTGTCAGAGAAAATACGCACTCGTGACTTTGATTTTTTTCACTTAGCTGGTATCTCTCTCTATTTTTAACATGCGGGCAGACACACAAATTTCACGCGGGTGCACTCACACGCAACGGCATGGGAGCAATAAAGACTATTTTCTTTCATCTAATGAAAATCAAAAGAGGAAGAGAAGGAAATTAAATAAGAAGTGTTTGTATTTGTAGGGACACACACCAAAAAAAAAAAAAAAAAAAGTGGGAAGAGGAAAAAACACTCCCCCTCTTCATTTCCCTCTCTCATCATTAGCTATAACACTCTCTCCATCACCGCTCGCCCCTCAGCGACCAAACATTCAATTAACGTCTAATGAGGCTTAATGCATGGTAAATACATGCACCCGCTAAAGGCAAACAAGCGCTCCTGATAGGAGCGGACAAAAGAGAGACAGCCGTAACCGCCGCCATGAATAAATGAAGAGAAGGTCATATCGCTATCGCCAGGGTCGAACCTGTTTTTAAACGCTATTGAGGCACCGGGGTCACTTCTGCTTGACCTACGCTGTTTTATTAATAGCAGTGTGCGGAGAACACGGCGCGCTGGCCTCCCGGCTGACGACTGTTTGCAATCGGGGATCAATATCACAGGTGTTTATCTGGCATCTTGGTCAATCGGGTCCCACTAGAACAAGAATCGTTTGGCTGTCTTGAGATTGTCAAGAACCTCCAGAGTGTAAATGTGTAGCTTTCTAGACCTCAAAGACATTGTCAGCATACTCAAAACTCAGTCATCCACTTTATCAGACAATATCTAATAAATACCTGACGGATGAATGCTGCCGTTGACCAATTTAGTATTCCAGAGAGCCGTTTAATGAGAGGCGTTAAGAGGCCGTTTGATTAAACACAATAAGCGTCTTAAAAAGTTCAGGTCAGGGTGTTCTTCTGAATCAAGAGAAGGTAAGCAAGCAATTACTGTAATGTGCATGATATCTGTAAAGAAACAGACAAAGAAAAATGGGGATGGGGGGGTGCGCAATGAGTTTCATCCTACCTTCCATGTCCCCCAAAAACTAACCACACACACATACACACACACACACACACACCCAAAGCACTTCACATAAGATTTATTACAGCCGAGCAGAAATATTATCTTCTGAAGGTGCCATTCATCAACCTCACTTTGAAAGCCACTGAATTATATGATGGAATTATGCAGATCAGGGATGTCTGAGGGAGGATTCCATTTGGTAACCTTGGCAACCTCAGGTGCTCGTACCCCATCCCTGAATACAGCCCTGCACATCAATTAATGACCATACTTTGGAGAGCAGCGGGGGTTTAGAAAAAAAAAAAATCACTCACTAATTGGTATGTAATTGTTAATGCAATATTGAAATTATGGCATTTTTTAATTAAGTGCCCCTCTCTCTCCTCCTCTTTCCAATAGAAAATGAGAAAATGTATATTCATTATGTATAAATACACATACACGCAGGGAGATGTTTAAGAAATAATGTTTACATGTTTAAAATATTTATATTTAATATCAATTGTATAAATATAAATATTTATACAGAAATGCACTGAAATAACTGAATGTCTGTATTTATAAATAAATAATAAAAATGCACAGTACACATATTATGTAAACGCTTTTTTTGGATGCGATTAACCACGATTAATCGTTTCACAACACTAAATATATAAATATATAAATTCTAAAGTAATTTATTATACCTCACACTCCTAGAACAAAAGGTACAAAAGCTGTCACTGGGGCAATACCTTTTAATCCTTGATAAATCTCGACAGGACTAACAATATATACCAGACAATATATGTGGTCAAACTTTATTTTAAGGTTCAAATATTGCAATTAACAAACCATTAATTACAACTTTTGCCTCAATAAACTCCTAATTTGCCGCTTGTTAATAGTTAGTAAGATAATTGTTAAGTTGGTCATGAGTGCTTAAAAACAACCAATATGTTAACCACAGGCATGCTAATAGTGAGAACTGGTCCCTATACTAAAGTGTTACCATATGTATACAATTAACGCTTTACAAAAAGACAACAACGTCCTTGTTGCTAAAAGTGCTAAAGTGAACCACCTTTAAATGTGTAATAGTTTGACTGAAAGTCTTTCTGTCGAGGGGAGCAGGGATAGCAGAGTGCTTAATGGAACATAATTACTGAACAACACCGAACACATCCTAAACAGGCATTTTTGCTTGACTGAATTTGCGTCTTGAATTCGAGCAGCAGCTAATGCAATTAGAATGCAAGCGTGCCTTCTTGAAAAGTGTAGCCCATTGTAATTAAGACACACTCATACCTATTTGTAGCTTGTGTCCTGATATTATGCAAATTGCATGCAAATCATCTCAAATTATCTCGTGTTAGCTGTACCAGAGGTGGTCTACGGAGAGACTTCTCGTCGTATCGTAAGTAAGCCAGGCACAGAGGAAAATTTTGCTCCGTTTTACCTCCACGCACCCACGTATGTGCAAAACATACAAAACAAAAACGATTAGCGACTCAGAAGCGCGCAGAGTTTATTACCACCCTCCAAAGTTTTTTCTTCCTCGTGGTTAAGCGACACGCATTAATTGCACCTGAACGCTGCCGCATGCTTCAATGAGAAATAAATTGCTTTTAATTTGCGTTTTCCTTTCTGCTGCTGCCGGCGTCACTTAATTTCATTAGCTCTGAACCTGTTGATCGCCTTCAAAGCACCCGCCGCTCTCCAAAATAAAAAGACGCGGGCTCTTTTTATTTATTCATTCATTTTTTTATTTCTATATCTTTGCCCCTCCTCTCCCACTCTTCAATTAACAGAATCGTTTCCTTTCAACTAAAATGAATGTTATTGAAACCAATTAGCATAGACTGGAAAATCTCTCATTAATGAGAGCAGTGTGAGTGAGTAAACAGAAATGTAAAGATGAAATTAGAGGAGAGCCTCTTCTTGTTGGCCCAGAATAATTACACGCTTAGTCGCCTAATTGTCTGGTGAAAAGCGCCGTGGCGATAGTAACAGATTGCCGTGTTCATTAGGCTGCAATGGGCCACCTGCTGCTGGGGCCAGAGCGCCCCCGCTCCCCGTACACGTGTTTATCCCAGGGGGGAGGGATTCTTGGACCCGACACTCGCTGTGAAAAGCAAATGAGCCTGCCAATATGCCACAGTGATAATGAGTCTTATGTGTTTGCTTTAAAACGGTCCAGTAATCCCTGTTTCCTCAGATGTTTCAGGGGCCTTTTGGTCTTACCCCTGAATATTTCATTTAATTGTTTAGGCTAAATAGTACAGAAGCTGCACGGGTTCTGCTGTACTGATATCTGTCCGTCTGTGGAAAAAAAAGGGGGTGCTGCTGTTTGCTTTTCTAATGAAATATTCAATTATAGCGCTGCATGCTCATAAACATCAGCAACCTGAGTGGGGTGCTAACACCGGTCAATTGCTCTGGATGTTTGGTGAGAATTCAACGACACAAGCACAATTTGGTTTGCATTTTTCAAAGTAAGCGGTTGCAATCAGTTTATGCTAGCTACGTTTAAATTTAGCTGACTAACATTCAACATTGCATTTACATTGAGTCGTTTAGCACACGCTTTTATTCAAAGTGACCTACAAATGAGGGGCAATCAAATCATCCAAAGAGCAATGACATGCAAGTGCTATAAGTCACAGTTAAAAAAAAATAATAATTAAACCGAAAAAGAATTGAACAAGCTATCAACATTCTTTAAAAAATTCATTTAATGCCACTAAAATAAATTGTTTGCAACCACTTCTAGTACAAATCTGGTACCTTTTTTAATGAACGGAAAGGGATGTTTGATGGTGTTAGGCCTACATGTGTAACAGCAACAGAACATTCGTTCAACGTTACAACGTTACGTTTTTTCCCTGAAACGTTTCATTAGACATTCTTCTAACATTATTTTAATGTAGTAGTTTCAGAACGTTCAGAGAACAATGAAAAGTAACGTTTCCGTGATGTTTGTAAAATGATACAATGGAATGTTTCCTTCAATTTAAAATGTAAAAAATGTCGAACATAAATTCAAGAGTTTACGCTTTCCTCATTAGTGTAATTTGCGGGTTTGGCATGCTGTCAGGGGAGCGAGCCCGGGAGAACGGCGAACCGTAAACCCTAGTGGTATGAACCCTGAAGTGGGCTAGGGTTCGAAGTTCGGCTCGGTCCCGCTCTGCACCCCCTATGGCGTGAATTTAGAATAAGGCGGAGAAGGGGAGGCGGAGGGATGCTTGAAGCGAGATGCGGAAGGGTGAAAGATCGGGGTTTTTATAGTGAATAGGGGAAGAATCTATTGGGTGAGAGTGATTGGGAATAATTAACTGATGGCGATCAGCTGTGTTTGATTAATTCGTGTCGCGTTTTCTCTCGAAATGCGTTATTATCAAAACGTTCACAAAAACACTATGACACATATTGCAAAAAAAAAATATGTGCAGCAACACTGCTTATGAGATCAAGACATTTTTGCTGTGTATTTTACTGTGTTGTACGCACACCCAGCATACAAAAAAAAACACCTTTAATCTGTGGTTTTACTATCAAGGCCTCCTGAACATGATTTTCCTCTTACCTCAATAGATGATTTGATTGTTTTCTTTTGTGCATTATGCTCCAGAAACATTACTCCCAGCGGAAAATGAGGCACATGCTGGAATCATGGTGATTAGCTTGATATTTCCCAGGGAGTGTTTGCATTGCAGATAGAAATCTTCAAGGAAATGTCTGAGAAGCTATGATGACAGAAACACTATTATGAGGAATTCAAAATGGTTAATCACGGGTAACTTAGCTAATGCTACAGTCCCAGGCCCTTACTCTTGTGTGTCTTTTTCTGGATGCATTGCAACAGTCACTTTATCCAATGCTGTTTCAACAGACATGCTAGCCACAGTGTAAAATTAAACAGTGACATTGTTTGGATTTGTAAATAGTAACAGCAATGGTGTTAAAACATTAGATTCAACATTTTAAGGGCAAATCATATATTTAGTTTTTGTACGTCTATACGTCAAATACAGGACTACATACACATATTTTATTGTGCATATAAAGAAAGCCATTGCTATTGCAGAAGTGTTGTTCATTTGCATTTGCCAGCTCTACTGTTTGTTGCATTACAAGCAATTATGGCTACTTTAGGGATCCTATAAAACACACTGATGTAGACATTTAACAAGCTCAGACAATATTTTCTCAAGAATTAAACAAAAAAACATACAGGGTATTAAACGACATCATTTGCTCCTATTTTTGGTTTATATCTGACCAGCTCCACGAAATTGACTAGATGCTTTAGTTGTCTGACCTCCTGGGCTGTTCTAGACCGCTCTGGTGTTGGACCTGCCTCTTGAGAGCCATTAAACTGATGTTTTTTTGACTCACGTTTACTGTGCTTGGAAATAAACCAAGATAGATGTCTAATCTACTTGCTTGTCGAACCTTGCCTTGTCATGCACTTGACCAAGATTTAAAAACAGAAAGAAGCTCTCATGGAACCAGAACATGCGTAAAACTCCTCACAATGTCTTTAAAGCTATTTATAGTATTTTATAGTAATGCAACAATGCTAATAAAAGCGTTCCGTAAGGAATAACATTCACTGTAGCCTTTTAAGTGAATTGCTTTCCTTCTAAAAAGCAAGTTTATGCAATGCTATACAGGATTATTAAACTGGACGGCTTTTATTTTATTTCACGACGTATCAGAACATCAGTTTCAAGGCTGTCATTAACACTAGTAATCAGATATGCTGTAACTCCATGCAGCACAGTGTACCTCAAGCAAAAGATCATGATCATTCTTGGCCCCGATATAAATTGACAGATCTTGAAATCATCACTTCTGAAAAGCCGACATGCTTTTTTGAGACTTTCAATAATGCCAGATTCTTTCACCCTCAACGGACGTCTAGGAGCCCAGATCGCAAATCAAAGCATTGCAGTGTAGTCTTGAATTAATGCTAATTGAAAACAGCTCATTCACTAATTTACAACTATATAGCAAACAGACACTTCAATTTGACAATTGATTTCCATTAATATATTTTGAATGAGTCAGGTTTATACTGTTTGGCTATAAAAAGCCTGGCCATTTCTGGAGGATCTTATTTTTAATTACAGTTGTTTTGACTATCTTGCTTTTTATGACGAAGGGCTAGTTTTCTTTGATTTACACCAGGAGACAATTCAAGGAAATCAACTTACTAAGCACTTAGCGAAGTCGTTAACGGAGCAAATAGGAGTGTGATGTTTTGATTAAAATGCTTCAAAGCCCAGGGGTGTGCGTTCATGGAAGAATTGAGAGATTGCCCAGGAGTCCATTTTTAACAATTCCCTCAAACTTTCTTCCCCTGCCAATGCATTGTCCGCCCCAAAATGCCTCATTCTTTTGTTGCACCAAAATGTAAAAAAACAAATGACTTAAATGGCTGAGCAATATATATATTTCCATTTAGCTCAGTCTTAAAAAAATTGTTGTTTGGTCTAGCGCTGATTGAAGGTGCTCGCTTGTAGAGTTGCTATTTAACATGATGAGTTTGGAATAGATCTGTATAAACAATTTGAATGGAGTATCATAAGAAGTTTAGGACATGACTCAGGGCTGTTTGTATGGAGAGACGCCTAATATGAAAGAAATGGATGACTGTTTTGAGATCTAACATGCACAGTTGGCGTAGAGATGGATGACAAACCACGTGGTGGTTTTGGCCTGCCATGGGAGATGTGTGGGTGAACACCAGACAAAAGTCTGTCCAGCTGTTTCGAGTGACCCAGCTAGTGAGTGACAGGCTGGAGAGTCTATTGTCTTTTATGCATGTATCTGTGATGTGTTTGAAAAGCATGCATTTAGCAATGAAGGCTTGTGGTGAGTAGGTTGGTGGCCCATGGTGAGGAAAGTCAACAGCATCACATCTCGTCCTGCCTTCTCTCTTTCTCTCACACTGTAAAAAAACCTACAAACCTAAAAAAACGTGCTGTTATGTTTTTGCTAGGACATTATCTGTGATGTTTAGCAGACACTCCATGACTTCAACTGGATGTGAAGATCCAATGCTGGGTCTCCAAAAACTATGAATATATTATTGCAAATATATGATAATTCACTAATACTCTCTTTCTTAGATTCCTGGTACACTTCTGCACTTCAATTTAATTAGGAAATTTGCACAAATACTATTGTCTTAATTGTAATACTTATTTCCGATTTTAGCAGTCGAGCTGCTTGTGATGCAGCTGTACAGAAGAGCTCTGTTATATGTAGACCTACAGTATATCAACTACAGAAAGTGAGCGAGAAGAATAACACTGTCCAAGCTTGCTTTTGCCCTGGAATGACAATGACTTGCCTTCCTCTTGACTGGCTATTAGGGAAAGACACACACACACAGTTTCCCTCTCTCCACTGTTTCTCTCCCTTGATTTCTCCCCACTTCCCTCTCTCCCTCTTCAGGAACAGAGAAATGCTTCAGGCTGGGTCTGGGAGAAGAACAGACAGGGATAGGCCTTTGAAAGAACAGTATTGTGAGGTCACATTCTTCCCAAATGTGAGCGGGAGCCAAGTCAGTAGCTGTCGGAATTACCCCATGAATCCTACCCATTGTAATGCCTACTCCAAGATGAGAACATGGAAAGGAATTAGGTACGGCTAGTCTTATCAGTCCTCCAACATGAATGTGTGTCTACAGCGACATGGTGACGTTCCTGCGACCGTCAATCAGAAGAATTCCTCCACTGCCATATGTTGTTACTTAAGGGTGTGCTTCTGCAGCCAAGCAGAGTGTGCTTTTCCATACACGCCCGTCTTCCTGTCTGTGCACTTCCTCCCTTTGCCGTTACCCAGAGATCTTTGTGGTGGGTCCTGGAGTTCAGGCAATATTAGGTTGCACCTCTTAAAACATGTCAGCTTTGTGGTGAAAATTAAAGAATGGAAAAAATGATGAAACGTAATGTTTTATTGATCCTTTTCTTCAAGTTTCAACTGTTAAACAGAGAGAGAGACAGCGTGAAGCGAATGGAAAGACAGTTTCGGAGGAGGCGTGCGAGCGAGGCCATCGCCACTCGTGAAGGGTGGTTTTTCGACAACTTGGATTTATTAAGCATGGCAAATTTGCATGGAAATTATGTTACCTCCAGTGTCTGACTCACTGTTTGGTCTAAATGGCGGCACTTTGATTTAAAGGAGCGAATGCTGAGCTGGAAGTTTTCAGGGTTTTACAGTCAAACCTTTGTTTTTGCTCCTCTCCTGTTTTCAGTTTCGCAAGTTTGTGTTTTGATGAGGAAAAAATAATTTTTACGAAGACCTCCAGTGGAAACATTAAAACACATGTTGAATATTAGATACACAGATACCTTGTTAGGAGGCCCCAGACTGCAGAGTGAAGCCGTTCCCCGCTTTGAGCCGCTGTATCTTCACGGCAGGCCTGGAGAGAGAGAGATGCGAGCGAGATATGACAAATGAACTGTGTTCTGCAAGTTGAAAGAGAAATGTGTTTGTCATTTTAGTTACAGAGGATGAAAGAGGCAGAAATCAACAATGAGGCAGTGTAATCTAAACCACTTTACAATGGAAAGAGGCACGGTCTCTCCCAGGATATGTGAGGGGAGAAAGAGGTTAAGGAATAATCGACTGGACCGTTCAGATTTGAAGACATATGAGCTGTATGTCCACAAAGAGCTCCGTCCTCAAGGAATCTGATGATGGATGAGCACAGTGCCAAAAAAAAACATTCTGAATGAAGTAATAGTGCTCTGAACAGCAAAACACACTGGCAGGAAATCTCATGTCAGCATTCTCCGCAGACCCCAAAAACACAAGAGGAGTGGGACAAGACAGGGTGGAAGGAAAAAGAGAAGTTAGGGATTCTCTGAACTCACAGACACTGTGCATGTGTACGCTCTGGGCTGCTGTCTGTTAACAGTCAAGGGAAGGAGGTGGTCTATATGTGCTAGTCATTGGTGGATCCTCATGTGGTCCTCCCTATCTCATTCAGAGAAAATGCACCACATGGGTGCATTACAACTTGTAGACTGCACAGTTTACAGGGTGAAGACAGGTGGAGGTCCAGGATAACAAGAAAGTCAAAATTATTATTAGATACTAAAAGTGAAGGCTAAACTTTTTTCATGTCGAAAAATAAATACAAACTTACATTACATTAATCACACGTTGCTTTCATGTAAACGTAGCAAAGCATCAAACTGAGCCAGTACCATCCTGAAGTAAACTTTGAATCGCCCGTGATAATCCTGCTGCTCCTTATGGAGGTAGTACTCTTCTTCCTCTCTATATCTTAGGCTTTGCTTAACCCCAGTATTTTTATTTTTAAGAAGTGAGAAGACAACAAAATAATCCTCAATTGAAGGCTCAATTTAGTACTGTTTTGTGAATTTCTTTCAAAACTGATTATTAAATGTGCTCCAGACACAGTGTGCAAGGTTACCCTTTCAGTCGAATCACTTCAACGTTACATATGGGAACTCACCAGAGTGACCAACTGCCTTTGAGCTTTATACAAAAGTGTGCACTTGTTTGCGCTCAGGTGCACCTTGTCACTGCAAGAGTATAAGAGGACACGAGCGGAGGGCACATACAGCTTTTCGCTTCAGAGCCTTCGCCATTCAGAGCTGGAGATCCCCTTGGCTGTTTTGAAGTTGATCCACCGAAAAGAGTTCCTGCGATCGTTTGCTCTCTCGTCTGGCAGCATTTACTGGGCGGCTGTCATCGGATCCTGTGAGTTGGTGGCTTTTTTCAAAGCCAGCTGTGCCAACCTTTTGCATTCCTGAAGACAGACACGATCGCTGCCTCACGTGTCTGGGTCGAGAACATGCTGAGACATCTTTCGTGGATGGGTCATGCGTTCATTGCGAGCAGATGCCCATGTCTACGTTGAGGTCCCGCCTCTCATTCGCGATACGGCTCGCCTTGCGTCCTTCCCATAGCAGCTTGTTAAATTTTAATAGTTTTTCAACTGCCGCACCGATTGGTCTGGTGGACCTCCAGGTGTCTGTACAGAATGTTCCGTCCGGTGTAAAACCCCCACAGACTTCTGCCACTCTACGTAGTCCCGAGGTCCACCCGGTGCTGGCCAGTATTTGCTGTGACACTAATATATTTAACTCAAGTGCTGTCCATTTCTTTTGATCATCCTTGAGATGGTTCTACACCTTCATTTGAGTCCAGATGTGTTTGATTATACTGATTGGACTTGATTAGGAAAGCCACACACCTGTCTATATAAGACCTTACAGCTCACAATGCATTTCAGAGCAAATGAGAATCATGAGGTCAAAGGAACTGCCTGAAGAGCTCAAAGACAGAATTGTGGCAAGGCACAGATCTGGCCATGGTTAGAAAACAATTATGCTGCACTCAAGGTTCCGAAGAGCACAATGGTCTCCATATTCCTTAAATGGAAGACGTTTGGGACGAACAGAACCCTTCCTAGAGCTGGCCGTCCAGCCAAAGTGAGCTATCGAGGGAGAAGAGCCTTGATGCGAGAGGTAAAGAAGAACCCAAAGATCACTGTGGCTGAGCTCCAGAGATGCAGTCAGGAGATGGGAGAAAGCTGTAGAATGGCAGAGTACGGAACGCAACGGAAGCCTGCTACTGCTAATGCAGTGTGTACATTAAAGAGGAAAAAAATGAATTCGAAAAAATTATTTTAGCAAATGGCTGCAATATAACAAAAATGAAAAATGTATGGGCACGGCGAGGAGAAGAGTTTGAGCAGCTAAAGACTCTACAAGGATCACAGCTGGAGAATTGCAGAAAATAGTTGAGTCTCAGGGTCAGAAAACCTTAAAAAAAAATAGTCAAACAGCTCCTACATCAGCACATGTTATTCAGGAGGGTTTAAGAAAAATTCTCCTCACTAATCCAAAAATAATCTCCAGCATGTTCAGTTGTCAGACAGGACTGGAACTACAAATTGGACTGGTCTGATCTATGATCAGATGAAACACTCAAGATGTGTTTGGTGAACACAGGAATAAAAAGTACTACATATGTACAATGAGGTATTCTGTAGTGTTTTTGATGTTGTGGGTCTATATTTCTGCTGGAGGTCCTGGACATCTTGTTTAGACACATACCATCATGGATTTTATCAAATACCAACAGATAACAAATCTAAAACTGACTGACTCTGTTAGAGATCTTATAATGGGCCACGGTTGGGTCTTCCACTGGGACAATAATCCAAACACAAACATCAAAATAAACACAAGAATTAGTCACTTAGCACCAAATGAAGCTTTTGCCATGGCTGTCCCAGTCCTCTCCCCTGAACCCTGAAGAAAATGAGTGGGGTGCCAACATGGAGCTGGTATTCTGAAGGATCTGGAGAGATTCTGCATGAAGGAGTTTTCTCTTCTCTTTTCAGGTGTTCTCCAAACTCTTCAGGCATTACAGGAGAAAATTCAAAACTGTTAGAATTCAAAAAGACGTAGCAATAATTGGGTGCCAATAATTGCGGCCAACATGTACTGTATTGGAGAAAAACATTTATTTCATCACGAGTTTTTCTCCCCATTTCTATTGTTTTACTTCAATAAAAGGGTTAGAATTTAGTTAATATTTTGAATGAAAGATCAAAAGGACAAACAATGCAGATTATTTTCACAGTCACCTCTGCTCAGATTGCAAATAGCAGAGACTAATGAGTTGACGGCAAACAGCCAAAACTGGACAACCCATAGGGTTTCCTCTGGCTTTTATGTATTCATGCACAAACGGCTGATTGGTTTGCTGAAACCGATTAAACCCAAACTACAACATAACATGAATGCAAAAATAGTAGTAAATAAAGAAAAGCAATTTGCAAAAGAGAGAGAGAGACGAAAACAAGGGAGAGATGGAAGAGGTAGTGGGTAAGTGCGCAACAAAGCAACAAGCCCCCCCAAGTTGATTTGCTCGTTGGTGAGTAAAGCTCCCAGTCCATTAGGCCAAATAACAACCAGGTGCTGTCACTGCCGCTTTTCATGTAAGGAAGGTCTGCTCTGTTTCATGAAGAGACGCAGGAGGTCGGGAAGCGGTCCAGCCAGAGCCATAAAGAGAGTTCTCACCGCATTTAAACTCTTCTCCTCTCGCCCTGTCACCTGAGTCACTCTCCTCGATTCCGAAAGGGCACCATACTTTCCATTTCACGTTCTGACATCAATGCCCATTACAGTACCTCATTCCTTCGTAAACGTGGGTGTCATCTCCCCCTGAGTGAGACCTCCCTCCATTAACCGTTCACGCTGCTTCCCACAACAGAGCACGGGGCCCCTAGGCCAGAAGCAAACAAGCTTTTTCCCCCTCTCCTCTCCGTCTGTCTCCCCCTGAACTTTTAATGAGAAACAAGTAAAAGAGTAGGCAATGGAGGAGAGAGGAATGTTTGACAGCAGTACAGAGGAATTTGACAAAACAACCACACACAATATATGTGAAGGACAATAAGAAAGGGAACAAAAACCCTTCCAACCGAGTTCAAACGGTAGACGCTCTCGCAAACAGAAGACCACCTGGACCAGCTTGAGAAATCAGAGACTGACTAACACCCTAAGACAAGGAAGATCTTTCTCAAAGAATCTGTGACTTAAGCTCTGGAGAATCAAGGCTTCGACCAAAAACCACAGCAGAAAGAAGTGAAGAAATTTTTTTTATAAGTATCCCTCCATTAGTCAAACAGAAATGACAGGAAAGTCAATGCCTAGCTTGGGTGTGCCTCGTACAGTAGACGCTATGGGGTAAAGCCTTTGCTATGTATACTGCGCTCATTCACATTCACACAATCCTTCTATCAATGGGAATACATGTCAGAACAAGGAAAGAAAGCATTTATCTCTTCCTTCTGGATCTAGTTTGTCAGCCTAGGCTGCATCTCAGCGTCTTAGATTTGAAAAGCCTCATTCCATAACCTCTGTGTTTGCTTGTCTGTGGAAAAACACACCAAGAGGAGACGCTCTTGTGTGACATCCATTGTCAGTTCTCACCGTACACTCACTCAACACAAACTGACGGTCAAGAGAAGGTGCTATTAGAGTCAACCCAACCAGAAAATCCACTAGTTTAGCTTTTCTCCCCCCCTGATCTGAGAACAGTCATTATCTGACACTAAAGAGCACTCAGTCATGAAAACAGCACTTCTCCGAATCAGGGCCAGGTCGGGGACAGCGTACTGTATGGCTCCTTGCATCGGTAGGAATATGTTTCTTAAGCTCAGGAATGATGGATAGCTTTGTTCATATCTAACAGTGAGACATTCAAATACCTCTAGGCTTGATTCAGACTGGGGTGTGGCGCGTCTTAATGGTTTTTTTGTGTTTTTTTTGCTCAGTGGTTCAACATATATTTGAAGAGTTGTGTTTACCACTGAACAGAAAATTTAATGAGCAGTAAAAACATAGAATGAACATGTTTTTGTGGGAGGGTTTATATTGTCGCATAACACTTCTCTTTCAATCAATCACCTACATAGTTGTTATTTAATCTTTAAAATTTGTTCATACCTTGTCTGTGTTCATGATTTCTCCTGTCAACAAAGCACCTAACAAGACTTGGTCTGCTCAGAAAAACAATTTCTCATGCTTTACATCAACCTAACTTTACTATGTGTTTGCTTTGCATTATGTTTATTGGACTCAGCAGGAGGCCCTAACCTAAAAGCACAAAGATTGATGACTGTGGTCCAGAGTGGTGTTACTGAACGGCCATGAAGCAAACAGCAGACCAGTCGTGTGGGATTCCCCCCTCATAGAACACCAGATGGTGCAGCCCAGGACATGGTTTCACTTAAATGATTGTTTTCTGACTTCACATACTCTTCTACCTATATCATTCACCCTTGAAGACTGTACTGCATTTAATTAGATAGTCGGTAATGTTGCAATATATATTGTATTATAAAATGTACAAATGTATCCAGTAGTGTGTATCCCATAGTCCAACTGAAGTGACACTACCATTCAAAAGTTTTGGATCAGCAAGATTTTAGTTTTTGAATTATTTTTAAGAGATGACTGATGAAATTGATCAGTGACAGTGAAGACATTTATAATGTTTTGTGCTGTTATTTTCTGTAAATATTCAACGAAAAAGAATCAAGGTTTCCACAAAAATGTTGAGTACAACTGCTTTCAACACTGATAATAAAAAATATTTAGCTTCAGATCAACATATCAGAATGATTTCTAAAGCATCATGTGACACTGCTGCTGAAAATTCAGCATGGCAAATATGTTATAATAAGTTATGCTACATTGTAACTACTTGATTTAAAATGCAGCTTTCGTGAGCATATGAAACTTCTTATAAACCATAAAAAAAAAATCTTATCAAGTCCAAACTTTTGAAAGCTCAAAATATCTTTTATTGTGGGTTTGGTTTCATAATCAGAAAAGAGTCTTGTGACACAATCAGCAAAGTAATGCAGTCGTTAATAACTGCAACAAATTATAATTATGCAACTCTTCCCCAGATAATGATGGGGTATTTTTCCACCTCTCAAAGATTATAGGATTATCCAGGCACTTTTGGCTCATTCTCAACAAGGGATTTAGAGCTAAATAGATTTAGTCAATATAAATGCTATAAAGCGCACTGATTTCTGAGAGATCCCACTCATCATAAAAGGGCCCTTAAGACATTGCACGCACTCAGAGGATAACACTGCAGTAACGTTCTCCAAACGCTGACATCAACGTTGGAGAGGACGGTGGTGGTTAGAGTCAGTCAGCAGGGTGTGACTATGGGCCGGCTGGCAATAGGTGCCCAAGACTATGCCAGGAGGAAGAGAGATTCCAAGTTCCTGTCCAGATTTTTAAGGCTTGACATGACTTGGGTCTACAACACTACAGTTAAATCTTTATTTATTGAGTTTATTAAAAAGGTTTCTTCTATGAAACACTGTGAGAAACTATGGAAACGGAGTCCAACAGAAAGTCTAAACTGTAATTTGTGTTTGCTCAGTGGTTCAAGTTGCTGGACTTTGCCATGGCTCACTTGCTGGGTTTGATGGGAAATGGCAAATGCTACTTAATTGCCTCTTTCCATTTTCCATTATAGTAGACCATTCTCAAATTATAGTAGATTTAAGCAGGTAGTTCTGAAAAAAAATAAATAAATAAAAAATAAATCTAAATGTGTACAGTAGGGCTGGGTTGAAAGAAACATCTGAGTATTCATTACTATTAATTGATTCTCACTTTTATGAATCAATATATTGATTTTGTGGAGGGGGGGGTTAGGGGGATTCTTATTTATATGTAATCAACATTTACATTGTTTTGACAGCCACCATTTAAATTTAAAAAAAAACTAACTGGAGTACATTTTAAAGTTATTATAAACATAAATCTTACAAAAAGTGCAATTTTGCAATGTGCAATTAATTAATTTTAACATTTAATATTAAAGTAATATATTCATTGCTATGATTCCCTTCATAGTTTACTGTAGTAATTGAACAAAAAAAAAATTCTTGAGAAAAACTTACATGTACTATAACTGATATAAAAGACTCAATATATATTGTGAAATTTGTGTAAATGTCCAGCTATTGTGTTCAGTATTATTTTTTTTTACAATACGGTAGTTATAAATTTGTGGCACTATATACACAGGATGTTTTGTCAAATTTATTATTTTTCAAGTAAAGTTAAAAATATTTCAAAATGCATTTAAAAAAAGACTAAATGAAATCCTTCAAATAACTCCCTAAAAATATATGAAAACATTGTTTTACTCATTTATTTAAGCATAAGATTAACGGATTTTCAATTTGTGAATTTCATAAACATTAAAAATGAAAGATGATAATTTAAACAAGTTACATTCAAACTCAAGATTCCACCATTATTTATAGCTACAGTGCTTTAAAAATAATGACTTAAACTCCAGTTACCGTTACATTAACTGGAATCAGCCTGATATTCGTTTGATGAAAAGAGGTCAAATGACAGTCATTCTCTGTATCCACAAGAGGTTCTGTGAGCCAGAACAACATGTGGAGGAAATTCATGCTCTACGAATTCAAATCACAGCTGGAGACAGAAAGCATTTTTACAATGTACATGACAGGATAAAACCAGGCTATTTGAGATCACGATCAGAGCAGGCTTACTTTTGGTCTCTTTTGATCTTTGAAGAGCACCTGCATCTGATGGCTCAAGGAAATCCTTTAAAAGTGACTTCTGCAGTAATGTGGAAGCAGTTGAGATGAGGCAGACCACTCTAATCTGACAATGGTTTTTCCTGTAGCGTAAACAGCAGAGCGATAGAAAGACATGCAGGTCCTCAGGACACATATGGAAGACCTAAAACATATAACAATGATTAAAATCGACCCATGCTGACAGGCAGTGAATCATCTATGGTAACTGATCACATCTGGAATGGGAGAAACCATATAAACCACCTGTACTCCACAAAAATATATCCGTGCAATGTTTTTGCAAATGTGTTAATGTCAGCATTATGCACGAACAGTGATGCACGTTAACACCAGCAGTCTAGTTAACTTTAATGATAAATAGACCAAATGAGAGATGAGACCAAATTTTATAACCAATTTGCGCAGGAAACAAGATGAATCCTCAAACTGTTAAGCATGTGTGAGAGCATAAAGATGCACAAAATATATAAAGAGCAAGCACACAGTCAGCGGGGGATTGCTGAAAAACCTTTGTTGTTTCACTTAATCAGTTTCACCTGAGATCAGGACATGCACCGTTGGCAAATGATGATCCTGGGCGCAGGGCAGATGGGGCTTCCTGTCTGGCTTGGACCATGCAGGCGGGCCTGACTCATCGCACAGGAGGAGCCGTGACTGCGAGTGTGAAGATGAGGGGAAGTAAGTGCACTGGTGGCCTGCCTCTCCACGGGGCTAAATCACTGCCCTCTAATTAACAACAAAACGGCTCTTTCGGAGGCCCCTGGTGCTTAAACCATTATAGACACCGTCTAACACAACTAATAACTTTTGCGGTCTGGGGGGTACGCACACAACGCTTTGAGGTCTCGCTTTCTCTGTACTCAGTAAATGCTAATAGCTAACAGGGACCTCCATGGTGAATACACAGATGAAGAAAAGAATAAGGCTTCTTTTCCAATAAGTGGGAACATTTTAGTGATAAAAAAATAATAACTAAATGTTGGTGAAAATAACATTAATATTTTAAACTAAAAAAAAAGACAATATTTAAATTATTATAAACTAGGATGAAATTGTTGAGAAGAACAAATATATTTTTCCAATTTGATTTAAACAAACCAATCCAAATCAAGTATTCTAGAGTAATAAGTTCTGCATAACATTTCATGCTCAGAAAGGCAGCTGGATAAACTTTAGTGACTTCAAAAACCTGTGTTCTAAAATATTCTATTCAAGAGAAATTTGTTGTGCTGTACGTTTCCATTTCATCTTACGCCCCTACAAAGTGCATTCAAGCTAAACATTTATATGTTTCCTCAGAATTGAACTTTCGACCTCAATGTAGTTAGCGGCATGTTCTATCAGTTACGCTACAGAAAAATTCCAATATGTGGAATATTTTAATACCAAACTCTGTTTCCGTTAACAGATGTTGTGATTTTACTCAGATATCTTCAAAGCTATTATGTGAAATAGATCCGACTAAAATTATTTGGCATCTTATAAGCCTGACCTATTGGAATTTCAGAGTGGCTCGCAAAATCTGCATACGATAACCACAACCGACCACAGACAGGGTGAAGTCTCGCTGTATTGCAGCAGCGCTTTGATTCTATCATTGTAAACAAACCTTGTAAACATGCCTCGTTAAGAAAAAAATGCAAAACAGATTGACAGTTCCACAGTTTCCAGTCTGGTAGGAAAGCAAGTGAGCCAATTGCTGCAAAAGCTCTGGTTATGGCTGACATAAGTCATTTGATAAATTACACAGGCCATTGAGTAAAGCCTCTACGGGCTCCGGTGCTATATATGCTCATGGTCACAGACATAACGGCTATGCCCATGTTTAATAAAGCTTTCCGGTTAAGTAGCCCTCAGTTGCTAACATGTGGTGGAATTTTGCATCGAGTGTGTCCACCCTAAATCCTCTGCTTTTGCCCCAACTTTCTAGTCATTCTGTGTTCATTTGCAGAGCGTCTGCCAACTCTAAGCTGGGTTTGAGGTGAAAGTATATCCCATTGAGCTTCATGCATGATTGCCATCTTGGGAGTGCCATAGAGTGGCATCACTGGAAATAAGACGGGGTCAAAGACTGCCTATGATGTAGTGTTGATGTAATATGGCTCCCATTATCTCCAACAATGGCCAGCAGATGAGGAATATCCTCCCTAACGTCAGAGTCAATTTGGAGAGAAGTAGTGCCGCCTCCCTGCCAGCTCCACACATTAAAGAATCTAATCCCTAACTGTACTGAAGACAAGTTTAGCCATTCAGACTTTAAACGTGGTGCAAGTATTTTTGACTGTACTAAAGCATAAAAATGCCATATTAGATTTATAAATATTTAGGAAACATGGTAAGTTCACATACTTGTTTCTCTGAAAATAAGTGTTACGGCCAGTTGTTCCATTTTGAAAACGTGCTTTCTGTGTCGGAAGGTCTGTTTTTGTTTCGGTCTGTTTGATTACACCCACTTACAGTTAACCCCATAGTATTTCAACAGCCTGGGTTGCCAGTTTGGAGAAAACGTAGCATACTGCAGCCACTGAAGTGAGCAAACAAGCTGGGTCAGTGATACTGTAGCAGATTCTACCAGACCAAAAAAAACTCAGAATTCATCTAATAAGCTCTATGACCACAGGCATCATAAAATGCAGATACATCAAAGTTTTAGACGCTCATGTAAAAATGTTGTAAAATGAGGACGCTTTCAAAAATAATGCCATAAATAGATTTAATTTATCAATTAACTTTTATTAACTAAATCAAATAATATAAGTATTACAGACAAAAATAATGTTTGGAAATGTAAACCAATATTTCTAACTGACACACTACAGCAAAAAATAGAAATAACCGACATAAAAATTTTGTTGGAGGCCTAAGATTTTTGCACAGTACTGAATATATATATATGCAAACAACCCCGCACAACCAGTAAATACTTGTGTAGGGTGACAAATAAATTTAACTTGACAAATGAATGGTACAATACTGTGTTATTCATTAAAGAGTTCATTATATTACACTATGTTTTACCAAAAATGTAAAACAATATATTTTTTATAGTATTTTAAGTATTGTCTTACAAATTCGCATAATGTTAAAAAAAAACATATGTTAAAGAAAATAGCTTTTTAAAAAGTCAGCTGAAAAATACACACTTCATGTTAATTATTTAAAATAGTACCTTCGATATTATGGTGCAAACGTAAACATACTTGGAAAAAAATTACTACGTGCCTTACCTCCAACCATAGTGATTCATAAAGCAATAATTGCTTCTGTGGGCTCTTGCCAAGTTTTCTCTAGCTCTCCTTTCCTAAACCATCTTCCTAACTTGCAATGAAACTATTTGAAATTTCTATCTCCTTATGGAGCCTGGAGGCCACTGGAGAAAAGAAGCCCAGTTCCAGTCTCCCAAAGCAAGCCCATGAACAGTCCATGGGGCAAGGTTTACATACCAGAAGAGGTCCTCATCAAGGACCAGACAGAAGACATGGCCTTGCTCACAGTTTGCACACACAAACATGCCCCAATATGAAGACACACCCTAACACGGTCTGTCTTCTCCACATTCCATCTCTTCT
Source organism: Enteromius paludinosus (assembly GCA_032361165.1). NCBI lineage: Eukaryota > Metazoa > Chordata > Actinopteri > Cypriniformes > Cyprinidae > Enteromius > Enteromius paludinosus. The sequence continues at coordinate 15,646,930 of JAUMHQ010000070.1, forward strand.
GCTTGAAGTCTGACATGTCTCCAAGCATCTGACCGACATTTCAGGCTTAGCAGCGTTATTTGCATAATAAAGCATCTTCATCAATCAAAACAAGCTAATACTTAACCAATATCAGGAAACAATTAAGCCAGTTTTCGGTTTTCTGGAATATTATATATTCAGTCTTGGCAAGCGTTCTTTATGCTTATTTGGCCATGCGAGACTGCTTTACATTTTAAAGTGAGTACACAACGCGCTGTGTGCTTCCTTTTAGAAGCAAGACCTCCTGGAAAAACGTCTCCTGGAAAACTTCTATCCAAAAGCATTGGTAATGGTCTGGATAGCTCTGAGGAGAAACAGAACAAACATGTATTTTCATTGGCACACTGCAGGCACATTGTGTGGGGCATGCAACTCTACAGACCCCAGGCGATTGAAGTTTCATCCAGAACATGATGTCACTGGATAAAATGTGGCATTCTGTATGACTGTTAAACAGTTGCATCCCTACACTGCAGAGATCCCAGTATCTAAAACCGATGGTGTAAAAGACAAATTTATGGGTTTGATCATCTCAATATACAACCATGAAACTTGGTCATGATTTCATGAAGTCATAATTTATCTGCTAGTAGTTGTAGATAAGAGTCGGTTATGTGGTTACACATTTGCACAATTAAAGGAACAGTACATCTAAAAATAAAAATTCCATCATTACATACTCACCCTTACTGTTCACCATACTTACCTCCTTTTTTCTTCCGGAGAGTGAACACATAGAACCTTTATTTAGGAAATGTTTCGATGGACATGCATCCCACATTCCAAGTCATGGCTTTGTGTAAGGAAAATTGTGTCATCATTTACTCACCCTCATTTCATTTCAAACTTGGAATATAAGATATTTTAAAGAAAGTTGGTAACTAGGCAGTTTTGATTCACATTGACTGAATAAATAACATCACTTTAAGAGGTTATTTGTTGATCATCCTGAGAGTGAGTGAGATTGAAGAATCAGTCCGATTCATAAAGAAATCATTCAGTTTACTGAAAAGAACCAATGAACGACTCATTCAAAAGTGAACATTAATTAATGCAGTTCAATCCAGTCGAATAAATAAGGTTTGCTCATGTTTCTCATTTGAAAGTATCTGTTAAACACATGAATGTAAATGTTTAAAGACAAACTCAACTCTCAAACAGATTCATGATGAAAGGGAAAATTTGGCACTGACTACAAAAAATTTAAAACTGTATTGTCTTGAGGCACTCACTTGAATCGCCAGGCATTCCATGACTTGCATTTCAGATAAAGAACTGTTTTAGCTCCCGAGATTTGACTGAAACATCATCCCCTCGTTCAGGTTGTTCGTGAAGCTCAGCAGCCTGTTTTCAATATTGTTGTAGCACAGTTGCCAAGAACAGGAACACACCTGAGTAAATACACAGCACGCTTTCTCCCTCTCACTCCCTCTCCCGAGCGCAGATGAAGAACTCTTGGCGCTATGATGCAGCCGGTTTTTCAGTATTCATTCTTCTCGCTGTCAGTGCTGTTAGGCTTGGCGATTAGCATAGATCCATCTCACTACAGGGCATTGTCTGACCAGACAGCAGCATATCTGCTCTGATCCAGAGGCCCAGCGTACTGTACGGCATGAAATCACTTTGAATCTAAAGTATCTCACTCCATCAATCTGCTCTCATGTCAGAGAACATGTCTGGGCCTTCTTATCTCATGATGAAGTCTTAGTGCTTAAAGGGATAGTTCACACAGAAATGAAACTTCTGTCAGCATTTACTGTATTCACCTTGTCGTTTTCAAAACTATATGATTTTCTTTCTTCCATAGTACGCAAAACATACAGTAAATCATTAGCGGAAGGTCAAAGCAGTTTTTTTTTCCATACAAGGAAAGTGAATGGTGACTGAAATTTAAAAAATATGATGTTGGCATTGCCTTCAAATGTGTGAACACTCTGTAAAAAGCTTTACAGGTTACTAATTATATATTTTTGTAGTGTTGAGCACTGTAACAAATCACAGACTTGTCTGTTGAGCATGTCAATGCAATGGCCAATCAGATGTGTTTAAATAATACCACTCAAAACACTGACGTATTTGGTTACAGCAAGTTCGTTAAGTTTGGCATGTTTCATTGATTATAACAAGTTTTTACAAGAGTAGGCTCACACTAAACTAAAGTGACTGACAGCTTCAGTGATTAACACCTATTCAAAGTAAGAATAAAAGTCATATTTTGCATGTTGCTAAACACAATACAAATATTTGGCAGTTACAAATGCACGTACAGTAAAAATAGATGTAATAGTGACAGATGAATGCTAATGTTTTGTTCATGTATTTAATTACTATTACCATTAATATATAACTAAATTAATATTTCTTATTTTTAATTTAAAAAAAATAATCATAGGTACAAAAGCTGTCACTGGGGTGGTACCCTTTAAAAATTTACTCATACGTGCAATTTAGGCACTAACATCTATATTTAATGTACCAAGATGCACCTTTCAGAGGTAATACTGTATATTTTCTCCTGGTTTTTTACTATGGTACCCTCAAATTTTATGCAGTAGGTCTACTGGTAACTACTGAAACTTTGGTATTGTGACAACATTAGAAGACAGACAGTCATACGAGTTAGGAACAACAGCGAGTAAGAGATGACTAACCCTTTAAAAATAGTCAAATACACATCGAGTGTCCCTCTGAGCATACTGTAGCAGAACATTTCAAGAACATCCACGGTTGGTTGAAAGAGCAACTAGTGGAAGTGGTTGCCAGTTCTACTCATGTCAACAACATTTGTAACTAAATGTAGAATCCATAACCTTCTCAGCTGCAAAGTGGGGCCTCTCAGTCTGAATGACATAACCCTGTTTGCCTGTAAACCAGGAAAAAGAGAAACAGAATTGTTATAATGACTGTATTGGTGGCCCTCTCTGCCTCAGAGTAGGGTTTTGGCTGAAACACTAGGCTGCGTTGGAGGGCCAGTGAGTATTAGTGGTTCCAGTAAAGTGCTCTGGGAGCCAGTGTGTTTCGTATCTGACTTCCCTCTCCCGCTTTCTAGTTCTTTTTCTTGCAGGCTTGCTGTTCGTTGATGGGGAAGGAATTGAGGTTTATACAAAAGCAGCCTGGTCCAGAGATTTATAATGGAGGTGAGGCACAAGCTCGCCCATGTCACACCACCAGACCTCTGTAAAATTTTACAGTGTCCCACCATGTGTCCATGGAAATCTGGTTTCAGTGACGCAAGGATCATGAGAACATTATTTACTTACATGATTGCAGGGAGTTGGTTACATTGAACTATTCACAGAACTGTTCCTCCAAAGTGGGGTTCTTCCTAGGGTTAAGTGCATCACTTAAGAAGACAACAACATTTGAACAAGGCCACAACCTTCACTTTAAATGAAGCACGCTTACTTGTAAACTAGCACAAATGCTGTAACAAACGAAGTACTTGAAAACACAGAAAGAGTAACCAAGAGAGCAGCAAAGTTCAATTTAACTTGTCGTTAAGAAACTTGGCTTTGCAAAGAGAAAACTACTTTTCATGCCTAGTTATAGGACACATTTTTACTTCCAGTTTTAAACATGACTTCATCTCATTTTGACGGTACATGCCATAACAAAACCTCCATCTTCCTCACTGAAGATCTCACTCTTAACCATGTTCATTTTCCCTCTCATCTCCACTTTCCCCACTCTCTTTTCTTTACCCATCTGGCTTTTATAAGAGCCAGACCCCTATGGAAGCATATTAAAGCAACACAACATGAACGGCAGGAGAGGTAAATGGAAGGTAGTGAAGTCTTTTGAACCTCTGTTACATTATAACCCTCCTAAACACATCCAGCTGGCCAAAGTTCAGGGAAGACATAAAAGGGGCTTTTGCGTGTTACCTCGGAGAATGATAATAGCCAAGTACCACTAAAACTACTGAGACACTTCACAATCAAAGGAACGACTCCCCACACTTATTACTGGCTCCTAATGGGAAGTCTATATGAAGGAAAGCGCTATGTGAAAGGATGTCCATCTCATAACACGGCCAACAGCCATCGTAAAGGAGAGGAAATTTTCTGTGAAAGCGATTAAACCCAATTAAACCAGGGTCAATTAAATTTCCTAAAAACAGGATTTGTACAAATTTCACATTACAATGTCATTTTGATGACAGTACAGAAGCTACAAGCAAAAAGCAGCTTTGATTTTGGATCGTGTCAGCCACATGAAGCCCAGAGTTCGAGATTGCAGATGTAGTATCTATATCTTTATTCTCACACACTGCAAAACCACAGATCTGTTTGAATTAGCATTGAGAATGTTGAAACCTCTAGTCTACCATATGGTCTGGTTTGGGTTGTCTGTTTGGAAAAAGACAAAAAAGAAAGATTAAAACAGAAAGGGGAGAGCAAGACAATTTGCATGTTGTCAGTGTGATGATAGACTCTATCGATGGTGAGTCTTTGCACGTATTGTGTGTGTGTGTGTGTTTGTGCATCTGCGTATGCAGTTTATGTTTGGGTCATGTGTTTTCTGTGGTTCCAGTGTGGAGCTTCTACCACACACAGTAAATATGAGCTTGTGGTGGGACTGCAGGGTTTGAGGAATGCTCTCATGTGGTAGGGCCACTAACCACCATTGACAAGAGAGTCAAGAGTCTTTCGTCATCACTGCTGGCCATTGACATATGAGGGACATGGAAAGTCTCTATATGGACAGTGACTGGATCAATTTAATGCATCCTTTCTGATTGGAAGCATTCATTTCTTTTAAAAAATGACTTACTGAGTCCAGAATGGTAATAAAAATATAGTATAATACATATTTATTAAAAATCTATTCATCCACCATTCATGAAATGACATTGGGTCCCACTTTATATTAGGTGGCCTTAACTTAATGTACTTACATTTAAAATAATCATTTGATACAATACACTTATTGTATATGTGTCACGAGCGAGCCCGATGTGGTGTGATGCCGGCGCCTCTCAGCACGGCAAGGAGCAGAGGAAACAAGGAGCTGATCGTATGATCTTTTTAATAAATCCAGGTCACGAAAACAAAAATACTGACGAGACAGCAAACA
>JAUMHQ010000070.1:15656762-15670381 GCA_032361165.1 Enteromius paludinosus
AAACACTTCCGGGTTATATACACATAAAACTAGGTCAGTGGGAGGAGACTAGACATGAGTGGCTATGGCAACATACACGGGGGCGGAGACATCAATGGGGAACAGTGACAACAGATGAGATGGGCGGTGACAAGAGTCCATGAATGAAAACAGACAAAACATACACAGTTAGCTGGGTGCTGGAGTGCCATTCCCCATGAGCTGGGCTGGCACATCCAGCTGATCGTTACAGACACCATTATTTTATGTCTGATATTTTTGAATATAAATTTTTTTCCCTTGCAGACTGAACAATTCTGGGAGGAGAGTATTAAAATGAATCACGCAATGTGATTTATTTTACATTATTTTAACATCAAAACAAGTGTAATTTGTGCTGTTCATGGTTTATTGTGCTGGCCATTATGGAAATGATCTGGCTGTGTCTGTGTTCTTTAATATGCACATTGCTAGTACATCACCCACAGAATTTCACCTACCATCTGCACTTGTATGGAATTGTGATCGAATGCTAATTTGCCCTGTTTAGCAAATCTAGCCCTGCTGCATGTGTTTCAGCAAATTGGCATTGGCCCTTTTCACTCTATTCAGTCTATTCTTCCCTTATGTTATTGTTTTGAGAAAACACAAATCCAGCCACAGTAGTAGAAAAGTTATAGTACAAGTTGAGATATCATTTATGTCCAAAGCACAAACAGTGTGGGCCAAGTTAACCACCCAGTTTTTGATTGGATACAGGCATGTCTCCAGACATGTACATAAATGTGAGCTTGCAGTTGATAGTAAGAAAAGGGTCAGGGCTTAAAGGGATAGTTTACCCAAAAATTTAAATTACCCCATGATTTACAGTGCATAAGTGTATATGACTTCTGTCTCACAGATGAATACAGTAATATTAAAATGTGACCTGGCTCTTGCAGGCTTTATAAAGACAGTTGATATTTTGAAGTGCAATAAAGTGCATCCATCCATCATAAAAAGTACTTTATGAAAACTTTATAAACTGTTATCTCTAGCTTGCGCTACTTATTTTAAGTATGAGTATTGCATAATAGCATAACTATTATATAATAATGTAATTTAGCTATATGATTATTAATATAACCAATTGTTTTCATCTGAAAGAAGGGTGAGTAAACCAAGAGGTAATTTTCATTACTGGGTGAACTATCCCTTTAAGGAGATTAAATGCTGTTTTCTGTTGTTGTGCAAACAAAGCTTCATTATACACTATTTGTAGAGTACCTGGCATCCAAAAATCACCATAAGCTGGGCACTTTTAATATAAAAAACACTTCTCTGCCAATTTTATCAATAATTCAACAATATCATTTGACATTTTTCAATGTGATGTAACAGACTGCTGTAGCAGTCTAAGCTTAATCAGTTAAATTGTGTACTGCATGTAAAAGATCATTTCTTTCTCTTTACCATCATGAAACAGACATGAATGAATATAAAAAGATATGCAGAAAGAATTAATTAAACCGCTCAGGAGTGATTCAACCTTGGAAAGTTGATACAACAGCTTGTAAACAATGACACTTACCCCCAGTTTCACAGACAAGGCTTAAGCTAGTCCCAGACTAAATTGCATGTTTGAGCTGTCTCAGATATTTTAAAACATGTCAGTGTCATTGTTCTGTGTTAAGATGCACACCTGTAATATTTTCTTATAAGGCCTTTTTTTTAAAAAAAAGTTGCTTAAATATCTTAATCTAACTAATGCCTAGTCCTGGCTTAAGGTAAGCCCCGTTTGTGAAACCGGGCCTTAATGTTGCATTTACCCCAGTAAAGCCATTAAATGTCTATAGAAATCTGTTAATGCCACAGCAACCACATAGAATACATACACAAAACATTCCGAAGACCATAGGATCTGCATATCAACATGCAAAAAAACATTTAGACCACCATATCAACACATGCAACACACTAAAAAAGCAGCCTCCTAAAATACATTCATAACAACATGTTAAAAACAGCTTAGAACACTTTAGCAATGCTAATACTACATGCTAACTTTGTTTAATCAGTTTAGCAATGCATGTAATACTCTGTTAACAACCCACAGGGTTAAGCATCATTCACTGAAAATCTAGTTATTTATTATTCTATTATTAATCTATATTATTTCTTATATAGGAAGTGGATAGTAGAGAAATAAGGGTAAGCTGCCACTCAAACTATTTTTAACTTTTCCAAGGCATTGTTTGGATATCACATCTGGTCGGGGTTAAGGGCAGAGAGCAACTCGCTGAACCTGTGTTTGTGTATGTATGTAAGTGTGTGAGCGTGTATGTGTGAGCATGTCCTGCCTCCAGTAAGAGTGGAAATCGTCCATTAGGATCAGAGACCAACAGTAACACGCATACCCGCCCGAGGGACAGTGTAACTCAATCCAGAGCAAACAATGACAGCTAGAGGAGGCAGTCGAACATTTCTGGGCCTCATGTGACTGGGGCCTGTTCGTGGGGCTCTGCATTGATGCACGCTATGATAGTTGGTCCTCCTAAACTACTACTGTAGATCAATGCAAAGACAGCGAATCAACCTCCTTTGAAGTTCTCTGTTGGTGGGAGGATCTTGGAATCAATTTCAATAAAAAGGAATTTATGCCAAGCCCAAATTTTTGTAATTTTCAAAATCTTTCAATCAATTAAACAAACACAATGGAGGGTTTGCAGTTTGAACCTACTCACTCCATGAACCCATATGCCCCGAGTCTCAAAAACATGGCTAAAAAATATCTACACTATCTAATAAGTACACAGTTGAATGTAGTAGGACAATTTTTTTTATATATAATTTGACACTACATGCTGCATTATGTTGAAAATATTATTTATTAGGGATGGCTGGTGGAGGAACCTTTAAAGCAAAGTATTGCAATATTTTGTTTTGAGATTTTGCATCAATATCTTTTTCAGGACAAGTACTGCAAATAATTGTACCATAAACTAAGCTTACAATAAAGAAAGTGATCATAATTTTGAAATATTTCTTTTAGAATGCATCACAAACATTTATTGCAATTTAAGTTAATGCAAGTTTGTCAGAATATTGCAAAAATTGCAATAACATATTGTGGCTTAAGATTTGTGATAATATCATATCATGGTTCCTCTTGTGATTCCCTCTCTAATTACATAGTTTAATGGAAACGATTACCTTTTTTCAGGGTTTACTGATGAATGCAAAGTTTAAAAAAAACCTAAAACTTTTATTTGAAATAGAAATATTTTATAACATAAATATCGATATTATCACTTTTGATTAGTGCTGGGGAACGATTAATCACATCCAAAATAAAAGTTTATGTGTGTGTACTGTGTTAATATTATATTATTATATCTGTCAAAGACGTTAAGATGTTCGCATCACAAGAAATTCACAAAAGATTTTATAAGTGTTTTAAGTGTTTAAATAAAATGTCAAAATGTGGTTAAAAACAATGTTACATTTTCATTAATTGTTGTTCAACAAGCAGTTGTCGGTTTTAGTTTAGTTACCCAGCTAACAGGGAACATTCCAAGAACATTAACGTTCTTTAAAAGTTGTGTAAATGTTAGTACAAACGTTATTAAAATAATGCTTTTATAACGTTGTTAACATTCTTGTAACGTTGATAGAAAACATTTTTATAACAACATTTTTAGAACATCTTTAGGACGTTACTTGTATTTGATGAATGTTCCTACAATGTAGGAAGGGAAGAAGGGAACGGAGATGTCACGCTGGGTATGACCGATGAAACTGGGATCCCTACCAAAACGCCATGGACGCTGCCCCTTCCAGTGTCCTGCCGGAATCTCCAAGCCCCCTTTGTCTGGCGTAGGCCAGGGCTCACCACAAGAGGCCAGATCCTGTTATCAAAGCACTACCCATTCATTAAGACTGGAAAACTGTTTTAGTGGGGGGTAGTGGAACCTCATGTGGCAACCCACTCGACACAGGAACGATCACCTCTGACGAGGCCGTCATACCAGACTCTAGTCCTCGAAGTAGGAGAGGGAGTTAAACGTTGTGCAAAAGCTCCGAAGTGAAAAGCTGAATATGCACTGCACCAGCTGCTCATTTATACTCACGCTGTGATCAGCTGCAGATGGATGCAATCAGCACATGTCAATGTTCATTGGCGTATTTTAAAACACTCAAAGTGGATTGGTCTTTCGAAGAGAGATCCCAATTTCTTTGGTCATATCCTGTCAGTGACTGACTAAAAGGAAACTTTTATTTAAATGTTTATATTTTTCTTAATCTAATGATGCCTCAGAAGACTGCTGTGAAAGTATACGGTCAATAAAAAGTAACATAACATCTAGAGCATTTTGATACAGCATTTACATTGTCTTCTAAATTTACATTTTCAGATGTACTAATTTACATTGTATTCCTATTATAAAACTTTTGTATTTATATCCCTTTATTTTATAACTTTTGTGAACTACCTTTGACATTTTTTTGGCGTAGTCACACTAATTATGTGATGTGACTGTGATGGCTCAACTTTTCCTCTTGAGCGAGCAAATTGGCATAACAATTTTTTTAGCTGCGCTTTATATTCTATTTTTTTCTGTTTTCTATTATCTCTGCTTTATTTCTTAATAAGCATAGTTTATTATTATCCATCTATTTGTAAATGTATTACTCTAAATGAATTTTTAATTTTTTAAATTTATTTAGTCTACTGCTGAAAAAAAATGCTCTATTTATATGTAGACTATTTTTAATGTAACCAAAATGTATGTTTATTAAATTATTAACAATTATAACATTCTAATTTAAAGACCTTATGTCATGTTTATGTCGTTATTTTGGGAGAATTCTAGTATACGTAATTAAAAATGTTTTCTTATGCAAGAGTTTTATTTAAAAAGACATGCATGAAAGCCATTAACGCTTCTGTCAGATCCAGGTTAATACATAAAAACGAACTGTCCCGATTCAGTGTTTGTGGTCAGATGACATGTTGACAGGTTTATTTCAGTGACATTGTCATATCGTTATTTTCGTAGCTGGTTATGAAATTAAAGTCTTTCACCTCAGAAAAGCGAACTATCGTTTCCTGCCAGATGCTATGCCGTGTTCGCATAAATTTGCTTTGTTTTTATTTTCTAAGAAATATATATAGTGGTTTGCTGCTTGATGACCATAGCACACTGTGGAGCCCAATGCCAAACCAGTTGTGAACCACTGCTGTAGATCATTTGGTTCTCTCCGCCATCGGCACTCACGTGCACAAGCTCTGTGTACTGCGGAACCGATGGACCGATGGCGCATGAGATTGCCAATAATGAGTGCAGGCAAATGTCTTTAATATTTTCGCGAATTAGAAAAGGTTCAAATATGCTAGGCAACGATTATTTAGCAATAAATAGGAAATGTATTTCTTTTCTCCAGGACAGATAGCAGAACCGTTAACATTAGAGCTTATCAATACTTCGGTCCTTTATAATTTAACACCGGTATCGATTAAGTACCGAGTCTCGGAACCCATTCCTAATAAAAACTAGTCTATGTTCCCATTCTTGGCATGATTAAATACATTTTATTACAGAGATTTGGTAAAAAAAAAATTATTACAATTTTGTTTTTGTTTTTTGAAATTGCTGTTTTTGCATGTACCAGTCCTAATAATAGCAAGCACACTGTTAAAGCACACTTAAAATGGTCCACCAGTGTGATTGCACAAATGCTCCAGCACCCCTCCGTCTTCTAATCAAATGCCGGATCTGTCACCCCGGGGGTAATATTACACTTATTGTTTTCATGGTTAAACCCCTAATACTCTTCGAATCATATAAGACACACATTCAGTATATATTTGGAAAATAATTATATGTAAACATTTGTATGTATTAATTTATATTACATATAAATATAATAAATATATAAACAACATATTTTAATCTTAAATATAAACACATATACACATTACACAAAAACTTTTTGGATACAAATAATTGTTACCCAGCACTTAATAGTATTGCAGAAAATATTATAAAAAAAAAAAAAAAAAAAAACTTTAAATAGATTTGCAACTCACATAGCTAGAAACATAGCTACTGTACTTTTGGTAGTGAAATACAGAATATTCCTTGAAGGCATCTATCATGCCTCTGCATAACATGTTCCACATTAAGCCCATTAGCACTAGCTTATGAATTGTAGACATGTCACTAGACATTCAGTTCTGTCAGACAGGAAAATCAAACACTGAGCACTTGAGAACATCAGCTTTAGCGCTTGAGCCTCTCCACGCAAACCACTTTCTTTTTATGACACCACAACGTCTACAAATAACCCTTTAATTCCTCAGAAAGATATTGTCATCACTTTCTATCCAGTGACCTCATCCTTTTATCCCCACTTTTGGACTTTATTGAAAGTGTGAGGGTGTTTCCAGAGACTAATTATAAGAATGGGAGATGTAAAATAAAAGTGGAGAAGTTAAGCTGCATGTGTTTTTCCTGTTTCCAACGGACACACAAACCCCGTCTGCTGCTTTACAATGCTTTGTCCCGATAAGCCGCTGAATAAAAGCACAAACGGAGAATTCATAGCTTGTTTTAGTGCACTATCAAATAGCTAGCTGCATTATGGCACAGTTTGCGGGCATAAGAAGCGTGGCACTTGAAGCCGATGGCAAAAAAGGTCTCCAGATGTGACTGCAGAGAAGTGGAAAAGCCAGACAGTCCCTCAGTCACCTTGTTACACAGACCTGACGCATGTGGTCGGCATTAGAGCTTCACGCTAATTGAAACAAATGACTGCGGGAGAAACGCTCTCTGCTATGCCGGAGTCGTGTGTACATGAACTGTACATTGCTAAGGTAACATGAGAACTAGCTTTAAAAGCATGAATCATTGGAAGCAGGCATTTTTACATGTCTAGGATGATCTTCTGCTTCTACTATGAGCTAATAACCGAATCACTGAGCGCAACACGAACTGAGAGGTTTGAAGTTCATTTGTAGAAACGGCCCCGCCACCTTCATTCTGTCGTACGGGTGGGCCCCTTTATGTGTGGGGGGTCCCATCAATGTTCTGGAGGATCCTGCATTTGCACCACACAAGCTTGTTTGGAGATAAGAAAATGTGCCACCAAGGACGAACTGAAACTCTGATGTCATTGCTGGAAATGACAAGCACTGCCAAATAAGAAAAGTCTAGAATGCAACACAGCTGAACAGCATTTCCAAATAATGCAACATCTTTTATAACACTACAGTACATCACAAATCTATTCATGTAACCTAATTTCGTAACTGTAAATACATTTCTGAAAACCGTCAAATATGTTTCTGGAGGTACAGTTTGCTGCAGTTTTAAATGAAAGCATCTACTTGGACGCTAGAGAGGTAGGGGAGTATTACAAATCAACCAACAGCTTTCAAAACAAATGGCACCTTCCACATGTTCCAGCAGCGCCTAGTTTTTAATTTTTTTGAAATTCAAAAATCAGTCACACGCTTCCCATTAAGCCAGAGGTTGTTACATGGGGTTACTTTAAATGTGCCGATAGTGATCCACTAACAGCTCATCAACAGGAAATCAAATAGATATGACTTTCCTGATTCTTGATACCTGATATCTGATTTCACTAAAGTACTTGAAAACGCACATGAAAGCGAAACATATAGTAACATGAGAAGCTTTTTCACCAGTCCATCTCCTGAAACAGTAAATCCCACCTGCTCCCCAGCGCAAAGAAAGAGAAATCTAATATTGTTATCAGCATTAAAAATAGCAAAAATGCAGAATTTATGATAATAATTAGTAGTAGTAGTAGTAGTAGCACGATTTAAAGTAAAAAAAACAAACAAATTAAACTAATTGATAGAAAGTGCTCAAACCTTCCTAATACCCCTTTTACTCCACCAAACATCAAAGGTTGTTCACACAAACAAGTAGTTTTATTGCCATTAATTGGGCCCAAGTGGACAAGTCGGAATACTCAAACAAACACAACAAGGTTGCAAATGTCAGTGTTTACACTCTGACTCTGGAGGTCAAGCAACAAATGGCTACCTGCTTGTTAATCAGGATAGAAAGAAGTATTTTAAGGCAGAATACTTTATCTTAATGGATCGAACTAATCTGGTTTAGTTTGATCTATGGCTAAACCAGTTATAGATCCATTTCCCTGTCACAAGACAACACCCTATACAATCTAACCTTCCCTATATCCTACAAAATCGTTTTAAAAAAACAACCTCGATGTATAGCCTCTAGCCACACATCAATCCAAGCCGCGTCGCAAAGCACTCTCTCACACACACACACACACGCAGCACAGCAATTAACATTCTTGAAAATTGCATATTTAATTAAGGTAAACTGATACAGCCCCAGAGACCGCAGGGTCAATCGATGCATGTGGACCGCATGAAAGCCGGCCTTCCAGAAAGCCTTCACAAACATGCACACGCTCCAGAATCTGCGCTCCAGTTATGAGGCTGAAGTCATCAGACGAGGGTGTCTCTGGAAATCTGTAGTTGTGTTTTAAAGCCGCACCCCTGGCATTCTGTCTATACAAGTTTAACACACCACCCCAAAAATAAAGAATTGTTATGGAGGGGATTTTCTAATACTCTTCACCCTCAAAGAAAAAGCAGCACGCTCTGCGGAATCCAGTCGCCCACGCTCTCTGTCAGGACACTTGATTCCAATTAGATATTTTCTTTACTTTCTTGTTCTAGCCTGTCTGGGCCTCTAGACTCCAGCCCTCCCTCGTTCTTTTTCTGACACACACCGACTCCCTCCCGCTCTTCAGGCCTTTTCTTTCTCTCTTATTGAGGGTATCATTGTCCAGATCAATCAACTATTCATTTCGGCCTACATTTAGAATGCATTTACACGCTTAGCTCATGTACGAGACTGTGAATGTGGGTTTGTGGGCCCTCGGCGGCACAGGAAACAAAACAGCTCTGCCATACATCACCCATTCGACTCCATTATTACACTGGGACAAAGGAAGGGAAGGGAACGAATCTCTCATACTGGCACAGTGAATTACATACACTTCCTTTTTCAAGTCCACCCAGACTAGGCCATAAACAACCCAAGTAAACATCTTAGAAAAACAACTTGGAATTGTTTCTTTGATAATAATAATATGAGAAAACAGCTTTCCTTCCTTGTGGTGGGATTATTTATTAGTTTAGGCTGAAGAGGTTCTTTGTCTGCGGTCGCATTTGGGACCTGGCTATGACAGCATGGGCACAGAAGACATATGAGACTTTTACAAAGAATGTGAAAAGCATGTAATTACCCATCCAAACACTAATTACTGTAATTAAAACATTTAGCTAGTCTTTGGAATTCATTTCTCATTGTGTTGTTTGTTCTTTTCTTTCTCAGAATAATGCTTGAAGTATAAGATGCAAAATTACAGTGCTAACAAAGACAAATTAGATTTGTGTAGTCTTAGATGTTAATTCATTACTCTGGACTGTCAATCAAGTAAATATAAATTACTCATGCTATTTTATACACTGAATTAAATACATACGTATATTATTTACAGCAAATTGGTTACAAATATTATTTTTTTTTATTTACATTTGGGCAGACTATATCATCCATTATTCAGACATTTAGCTTAAATATATTAATTTATATATTTAAATATAAGACCAGTTCAGTCTGTGTGACACTCTGCTGTCAATCAACTATTGTGGGAGTGGCCTCTGTCTGTGTGACCCCACACCGACATGCATTTGAGAAGGGCTTGATTTCAGAAGGGGCAACTTATTTTTATTAAATTAAAAGAAAACTACTGGGTGGATCATTATCATTGTAGGGTGGCTGTGTACACACTCTCCCAACACACATTTCAGTTTAAACAGCTTGTAAAAGTGCATGTGGCACCGGATGACCAACCAGATCTCACGGCAATTCGTACATATTTTACAAGGTGGCTAAATTGTACGAATTTGTACGACCTCACTAGTACGAATTATACAATTTATTATAAATCGTACATATTTTATGAGATGCCAATTCCAATGAATTTGAATGAATGACCTAAACTTAACCCCGCCCCTAAACCTACCCATCACTTGGTTCTAAACAAATCGTACAAGTGAGGTCGTACGAATTGGCACAAATTTGGCACCTCGTACGAATATGTACAAATTGGTTGTGAGACTGTGTTGGGATGACCCCTTTAAATGTTAAATCGACACTTAATTTGTTACGTTAGTTTTATGTTTTTTTCAAAATAAAAGTCAAAATGCACTTTCAAAAGATGCAGTTACACACATGCATTTTAACAAAGCAGAACACCGATGATCTGGATTCACACGATCCCATCTGTGCTCAAAAAAACATTGTCCTCTCACGAACTAGGATGCCTGGAATGTGTGTCCATTTATTTAGAACGCCAGAGTGCAATTACGACTTGAGAGGAGGAGAAAGAAGGAATGGAAATAGAGGACAAACGAAGGGCACGGATTTGTTATTGCCATCTCTAAAAACCACAGAGATGATGAAGCATCCTAGGTTATTCTCCTTGCGTGATTTAAAAGACACTGAAGCCTAGAGATTTTCTAGCATAGCCCCAATAAATAAGAAGAACTTGAAGAGTTTGCTGCTGAAGCCAAACCAGATCGGTAGAGAAATTATTATGAGTATAAGAAAACAACATCCTCCATCCAGACGCAATTATCATTGTAGATTATTTCCCAAATCACTAGGAATATAAACATGATGTTCTAAATCATGCTGAAGCTAAATCCCTCATTGTTCTCATGCATCAATTTTAAAGCTTGATAAGGTGAGCATGTGGGTGGTGATTCGGATGGGACAGGAAATCACGCAAAGGTTTAGGTTTGTTTGTAAATATTTGTTATATTGTGTTTAAAGGATAAGTAGAGGAAGCAAATTTTGAATGTTCCCAGGCTTACAAACACGCACATGCACAAGTACAATCTTGTTTTTCCTGTCCTCAATAGATTTGTCAGGTCACAGTATTAAGAAGCTTCCTGTGAGAAGAGAAGCCTATTCTCATGGTCAATCAGAGCGGAGGAATTAACAGCATTTGTATTGATGACTATGGGTAAGTCATATCGCCGGCGGAGCATGTAAGCGATTAAGTAACCGTGGACAGCTGGGCTTGTATTGACCATCTAAAGGTCATGCGTCTCAGGGGGCTTGAGGAACCCACTCTGATGAGGCAGATGGCTCATATCCTGACAAACCTATCATCTGAGTTTCCCCACTGCTTCTGAAAACACCAGTTTTGCAGGTCACCAGTATATATTATGGTTTTGAGGCTGATCGTACTGGTTGACTGACTTTGGATTGTTGGTTGCCAAACTAGACCAGTGCCAGGACCGGGCACGTCCTGATTTTGAAGAATTAGATGTGTTCCTAGGTCAACATGTTTTCAAAAAAACGTGACCATATCTCTACACCTATACCTAATCTTACCCACCAGTAATCCCTAAAATCAGAGAAAATGACAGATGAATGACACTGATGTACAATCACCAAATACCGATTGTAGGCCTAAACTTTACAAAAACTGATCTGATTGGTTAATCGCAATGTTCACATTTGGTAAAATCAGTTTCTGCACCAGACCATCACCAAAGGTAATATAGAAAAGGTAATAGTATGATATTAGTATATATAATAGTATATATATATAATATGAATAGTATAATAAATTGCATATTTGTGCATTTCACTAGAAAAGTACATGGAGATTAGAAACGCACCAATATTTTTATATAATATTTTTTTTTTCATTATATTTTTAATTTTGTAATTTACAATTACACTGTATTTATGCTTTCAGCAGATGCTTTTGTCCAAACTGATTGACATTTTGTATGATACTGATTTATTATAGATAATATTACAATTTTCTGATTTTCACAGAAGAGACATCCAAACAAGGTGTGCTCACTATTAATAAACCACCAGAATACAATTCCAAGTGTTTACATGCTCATTCAATCATTAGTCTCACCAACTGGTTTTGCTTAAAACTATCTACAGTATGACCTTTATCTCAGGAAAACAAAAAAAGCTGCAGGGCCAGACATGTTGATCAGTTATTAAGTGTGATCATGAATGCAAAAACAATCATTGGCATTCAGCTGGGTTTGAAAATGGCTTTGATCCAAAAGTTGATGCATGAATCTTGAACAGATAAATTTTCCAGCATGTCTGGAGATTTTTTCTGCAAGCTCTTCCAGAAAAACTACCCCCTGTTGTCAGAAGCGCATGTCCCGGTTGCTGCAAGCCTCCGCTCTATGAGGGGAAAAGTTACTGCTCACTTGAGAGACAGTCATTCATCACAGCAGTGCTACGGAACAGACATATGTGCACAAACAAGCCCCCTCGGCTGTAAAGAGTGGAACATTCAATAAGTTAAAAAACTCATCTTGCAGTCAGCAACCCGGACAAATCCATCTGACCCAAGGAGCCGGAGGCATCTGTACCTCTTTAATGGACAGAGCAGATGGCTGGAGCTACCGGTGCTACACATGTTTATAGGAGCAAAGGTAACAAAAACTACATATTTAAGACAGAATTTAAGGTTTTACATCCTAACTACATTTTAATAAACTGATTCACATAATTAAATACAACAAAATACTGACTGGATTTGTACAGTATGTTTGCAACAAACAAAAGAATAAAAAAAAAAAAAAGTGAAGACTAAGTGAAACATATTTAGGCAGATGAGTTATGAGCGAGTACCCTGCGTTCTCACCTTGGAGTCTGCCGACTTCGACTTCCTCTCCTTCAGAGCGGCAGATGTGTCAGACACAGCCATCTTTCTGACAGGGGTCAAGGGACAGGCCAGGGACGTTTCCCTAGGAGGGCTGACCTTCTAACGATTCAATCATTTAAGAGGGAAACTGTGGAACACACAAACACATTCCCAGTCATTTACTAATTTGTTAAAACTGATGGGTGATACCACAGATCCCTGACAGAAAAAGGTCACTGAAGGGGAGGGTGGGAGTAAAAATATAATATTTCAAATGCTACGACAAAAGAAAGAAAGAAAATCTGTTTCACAACCCCAAAAAATGCATCTAAAACTTGTTCCTGACATGAAAATAAAGATAAAAAAAATATATACAATATAAATACATGGTAGAAACGAAGGATGAAAATAGTGGGAGAAGCCAGAGAATTCAATTAATTAGTATTGCATATTTACCTTTTGCTAGTGTGATATGTATTTTACACTGCCATCATTAGAGGGAAAAAAATATATATATATATATTTATATATTTGTCACGGTGCGTGTGGCAAAAGCACGAAGGCAGAGTCGGTATAAATAAATCACAGTTCCTTTAATTTATCCAAGAAGAGCAGACAGACAGGCAGGGTAATCCACATGACATCCACAAAATAATGATAATGACCGGAACAACAAGGACTAGACTGAAAGTAACTTATATAGCACAGACAATCACTGTAATAAACAAGACACACCTGAACTTAATCAGCACTGACATAAAGGAGGTCACAGGGAGCACATCATGAGGCTGGATCATGAATGATGTGCGTGAACATAAACACATTTCGGTTGATCAAGGGAGCATTTTCTTCAGAACCAAACTTAACATTACTCCTCTGCGTCTTCA